>JAGDQP010004094.1:0-87975 GCA_022664845.1 Lepisma saccharinum | reverse complement strand
TATATGACTTTTCCAACGTATTTAATTGAAACAGAGCATTTTTGAAAGTAGAAGAGAAGAAAAGGCAATGTTCCTAGAAAATTTAAAAAAAAAAGATGAGGTGGTGGGTTTCGATCCAGGGTCCACTGGCACACTGGTCAGATTCTCTCGCTACTTAGCTACGAAGACAGTTGTTTGTTAAGGCTTTCCGAGTGATTTTATTTCTAGGATCTTACTGCGAAGAACGTTAATCATTAACATGTTGATGTTATTACGAGGAATGTCTCGTGAACAAAAGGAGAGATACGTTTGCTACACTGTAAAGATTTATACCCAACTTAATTCCTCTCTCAACCAATGCAATTCTTGTCAATATAAAAGCAATATAAACATTCAAAAAGGCGAGGCGTTCAGTGACAAGCAAGTTACGTTATTCCTGTTATTGGATTATGGAATATCCAACCAAGGATTAAACTTCATCCACAAAAGTATGTAACCTCAAAATTGTCAGTTTAGCTTACACTTCGATCAGAAAATGACCGAATTTTAAGCGTAAAATAAGTTGAACGTTCACCGACAAAACACTTCGGCCAGTTTAAACCCATTTTCAGTTAACGTTAAGCTATTACAAAGAAAATGTTGAACTTTAAAATGAAGTTAAGGTTACCAGTCTTTCGACTAAAGGGCTTACACTATATCCACATTTAAGGGTAAATACAACAAAACGCTAATTTTCGACTTTTGTCACTCCATAAAGCGGAGTAACTTTCATCCATTTCGTGTTTCCACTTTTTACAGTGTATTACGAACCGGACTAAACTGCTAGACATGAGAAAACACAACATCCAAGAATATTTAGTGTCAGAAGTAAGTTGCGTGGTCAGAACGCTGGAAACACGAAGTTACTAAGAGACTTACGCCATATTTTAATAAATTTTTCTATTTGTCAATTAGGAATCAGAATCCTTATTCACTGAGAATATATTCCAACTCTGTGAAAGCAAATACTTGACTAGCATTAAGCTTGTTGTTACGATAAGAAAGCCTTTTCTTTTTCTGTGCATATGCATAATTACACTGGAACAGAAAACTAAGATCTTCAAATAAGGTAAAATAAATTACTCGGTGATTTTTCGAGGATTATTTGAGTTAATTGCAAGTATTGATATTTCTCTAAAACATTTCAAGATATACCGGTACCAAGAAACTTTCCCAAAACTTTTAGCAATGCAGAGCCCACAACAGGAAGAGTAAAATGTAAATAGTTAACTTGCTATAAGGGTTGGAATCAGATCAGAATATTCGTCAAAAATTCATATATGCCGTTTCATTTGCCACCAGGAAATACAAAGTCTCTGGAGGCCATATTCTCTTACAGTTCCCTTGCTAAATGATTTAAGATTGTTATTTTAAACATCTCAACTTCAACGAAAACGTTTCTGTCACTTTAGCATATGCCCGAACATTTTTAGTGTGAATAACTTCAAATTCATAATTCCCTTCAGACTATTTTTGAGTGGCTTCAGCCCGGTATCCCCCTTTAAATCTCCAGTGTTCCTCCGAAGAAAACAACAGGTATACATCAGATTGCAGACAGATGGCAGATGACTGCAAGGCTTTAATAATGACCTACTTGTGTGGGTTAGCTTCCTCTTTCTTTGACTCGCGGCCAGATCATTCATTTTCGCCCAAATTAGCCTATTTTCCTGCCTTTACCAGTGAATATTCAAATAATTGTACAAGCTTTGATAACTGGAACAATATTCTGTAAAACTCCAGAAAGCAGACAACTTGTTACATCTATTCTTACTTTCATAGTAGAAAATTACTATAGTGCCTACTATTATCTCCAGTATTTTTAATTTGTTGTGTAGTGGGTAAATATAAAGCATTGAACTTCATTGTAGTTGGAATTCCGAAATTTCCGAAAACGTGAATTTTGTTATGATGTGTACAGATAATATGCTATAAAACTGCACATAGCATTACACATAGAACTGCAAATTAATATCCAAGACAGAACAATACTGTTGCAAAATAGTACTAAGATTATTTATTAGATTAGACAATAAGTAATTGGCGATAAAAATTGAGTTAATTTAAATTAACCTTACCTTGTACATGATGTTATGAAGAACCACAGAATTTTACACGATCTATTGAGAGCGAAAACTAAATTAACAATGACGAATAAAGAAAGTATAATGTGTGGTATCGCGTGTCTAAATACTTGACAGATTTTGGAGGTTAAGTCGCATTTGCGAGAAGCAAAGGTCGTTACAACATAACTCATCACGACAACTGGCCATCTCTTAACATGCAATACAATAGCAATACTTTTGTTGGTGTGTTTTCCAGAAGTGATTGCCTTTATTCAATTATTCTGCGAAAAAAGGGCCTTTGTAAATAAAGTTGCAGTACTTTAAAATTACGACGTTCCCACTTAACTGACTTCTTAAGCTAATTTAGTTAGAAATTAAATGTTGAAACTCACGCACTTTGCATATTCTTGCTTGTGCATGATCACGCACGCGAACTATGAACTTCTTTTCCTAGAAAACTGCTTCTGTTCTTAAAACAGATCAGTAAATTTATTGGCTGTTTATTGTTTTCTGTTCATTTTCTTGTAGTAATCAATGGCTCTACGAAGGGGCAAATTATATATTTAGCATTATTAAAGTAATGATTTATATAAACAGTTATAAAGACTGAAATGCAAGCACAAAAATGATATTTAAACACAGGGAGCAATTTCAAGGAAAGAGAACAATGAAGGAAATGAAACATAAATACATACAAATTGTTCCTGGGTATTGTTCCCTTCGATATAGATTTGTATTTATGTGGGTTTCAATTCTTCCTGTTATTTAAAACGAAATGGGTGTTTTCAGGCAATTGCATCATTACCCGTATAGAAGTGGCATATGCCCACTCACAATATACATTTACGGAAACACTTACTTCACAAACGTAGTTCTCGTGAAATGCTAGCCCAGAATGATATATTACACGACCCCCACTTCTCATTTAAGAAAATCATGGCGGACTTGAAGATGGTGGCCATGAAGAACATACACTGTAAAAAATAGTTGTGTTAATTCAACACAATGCGGTGTCCCAGCATGACTACCACTTTTGTGTGTTAAATCAACACAACACACGGCGTTGATTTCGGTACTGTGAAAAAAAAGTTACGGAGGCAATGAGATTTGAACATGGGTTGTTCGGTTAGAAGTCGAGCGTCTTACCGACTTTTTTTTTTTTTTTAAAAAAAAATCTCGTTTATTTAACTTTCATAGTACATTGCGTTTATTTATACGAGTGGGGCCATTTTACTTTCGTTTATCTTTCTTAACCTACTTATGGACAACACAGTTAAAATCACATCCATGCCCGAGGCGGGATTCGAACCCGCGATCCTGGAGTCACTAGACTACCGCACTAGCCCGCACGACCACCCGGATCGGCACTGAGCTAAATCGTCGGACAGAGAATGAAGTAGATGCAAACGATATTGAATGAACAACATTTGAATTAAATGACTACACTATAGATTTAAACAGTGTATGGGTTCAAATATATGTTGTTGAGCCCCTAAAACAAACTAAGTTACTTGCACGACTTATGACATGCTTTAATCACTTCCTATTTGTCAATTGAAAAACAGAATTCCCATTCATTGAGAATAATTTTATTTCTATGAAAGCAAGCAAGATGGCGGAAGCCAAACACTTGAGCAGCATTACTGCTTTCTTATCGTAATAATATGTCGAATGCTGCGCTTACTTACATAGAAATGGAACATATTCTCAATAAATGGGGATTGTGATCCCTAATTGACCAATGAAAAAGTGATTAAACCATGGCATAAGGCGTGGGAGTAACTTTGTTTGTGTTTACGGTTCAGCAAGATGTTTTTAATCCTCTATATTGTTTCAATCTAGTACTCTTTCCGTCTGACGATTTAGCTAAGTCGGTAAGACGCATGACTTCTAACTGAGCAACCCATGTTCAAATCTAGTTACAGCCGTATTTTTTTTTTCTTCCAGTACCGAAATCAACACCGTGTGTTGTGTTGATTTAACACACAAAAGCGGTAGTCACGCTGGGACACCGCATTGTGTTGAATTAACACAGCTATTTTTTACTGTATACTCTCCAGCAGATAGCGCCTCTCGCACCGTACTCATTACTGTGTGTTTGCCTTCCATTTCTTTCAGCAATTTAAGAACTTAAGGATATTTCCACACATTTTTACATTCTTTTCTTCAGTTCACAATTGTTAATCGTGTTTTTGGCACCCTGTTCAGGGGAATAGTTCGAACGCCCCTCGAACCGGTCCTATCACTGAGAATGAACTAGAAAACCCTTCTTCGGGATCGTTCTTAGAACCTTCTGATTGCTAAATCAACGCTCTACTAATTTAGCTACCGCAGGTTGATGGCACTTTCACTACGATCGCTCGTTAGTGATTAAGTGCATATTAAATGTCTTCGTTACTGTTTGTATTTGTACTGAATAAAAACGAATAACACGTTTATTTTCGCGCCGCTGTGCGCTTCAGTACTATTGTCACCCTGGCTAAACTGTATGTCACGTAGTAGAGCAATCAAGTATAAAATAGAACATAGGCGTAGCTAGAAGGGAAACATACAGTTCCGCAGAGCGAACTACTGTAAATGGGAGATGGTAATATAATATTATTTCATTAAATCAAACATACGGATTCAACTGTGTATGGACATATTTTAATCTCGAATATAACATAATTGAATATCTATAAACTATTGGCACGAACTGGTTGTGGTAATAACGCATGACGTCAAAAGGACAGTGAATGGCAGTGATATAATCTTCCTGCTTTGCTAGTATTGTACTTTGAAACCACCTTTTAATGTAAACATCTTCGTTTTCGAAAGTGAAAACTAGTTGGCTATAATCATACACCCTCCATTCCGAAAGAAACCGAACTTTTGAAAACAAATAGTACCACTAGTGCCATCTGTTGTAATATTTTACCGGTAGATGGCGTAGTCCCTCATTGACAACTGGTATAAATGTCATGACATTTGGATGCACGGCAACAAAGTTATTGCGTTTCAACTGTCAGTGTGTTGTGTACATCGGTCGGAAAATGAGTTTCAAACAACGAGCTGCAATTGAGTTTTGTGTTAAACTGGGTAAACCTTTTACTGAAACGCACCAAATGCTACAAAATGCATATGGTGATGAGTGTCTATCCCGTACGCAAGTTTACGAGTGGTTCAGGCGATTCAAATCGGGTAGAGAGACGCTGGATGATGACGAAAGATCAGGCCGTCCCAGAACCGGATTATCGGAAGAAAATATCGAAAAAGTGCGTGAATTCATCAAACATAACAAAAAAGCGTCGGTGAAAGTTATTGAAATGGAATTAGGCATTCCTCAAACAACCGCATACCGCATTTTGACCGAAGGTTTGGGCCTTAAGAAGGTTAATTCGCGGTTTGTACCACACAAACTCACCGAAGACCAAAAAGTTGATCGAATTGCGCATTGCAAAGACATTGTTAAAAGTGCTCGGCAGGATCGAAACTTCTTGAAATCGATTGTAACTGGTGACGAGACGTGGTGTTTTGACTATGAGCCCGAAACAAAGCGGCAAAGTGCTGAATGGAGAGCGCCGGATGAAGGACCACCCAAAAAAAGTCGCTTGGTGAAGTCAAAAGTTAAGGTGATGCTGATTTGTTTTTACGATTCAAAAGGAATTATCCACAAAGAATTTGTTCAGCCCGGCCAGACAGTCACTGGAGAGTTTTACTTGGGCGTCATGAAGCGTTTGCTGGCAAGAATTCGTCGTATTCGGCCCGAATATCGAGAAATCGGCAGTTGGACTCTTTTGGACGATAATGCACCATCACATCGTTCGCGACTTGTAACTGAATTTTTGGTCAAAAATCACATTATTCGTTTGCATCATCCGCCCTATTCACCAGATCTCGCTCCGTGCGATTTCTATCTGTTCCCGAAACTGCATTTGGCGATGAAAGGAAAGTGGCACGCATCGATTGAAGCCATTGAGAAGGCGACGACCGCCGTCCTAAAGACCATTCCAATAATGGACATGGAGAAGTCGTTTGACAACTTGTTGGAGCGTGCAAATATGTGTATCGATGCAGAAGGGGAATACATTGATTAATAAAAATGATTTGTTCCAAAATGTACATTGTTTTTTTGTTTTTTTAAAACGTTCGGTTTCTTTTGGAATGGAGGGTGTATATAAGCTTTTGCTCTCCTTGAATCGACCTACTTGTATATTCGCTCAACTGTCGTATATTCTGAATTAGCTCTCCTCATCAGGGAATCTATTAGTTAGGATCAGATTCTATCAATCGAAAGTAAGTTTACTATAGTCAAAGTTTTCTAGTCAGTTAATATAATTCTAAAACAGTTAGCTTACTTATTGTACAAGTCCGAATCAGTGGCGTTACGATTACATTCAAGTACTGACGTACGAGTAAATAACCTGGCATCTTTGCAGTTTGATACTTTCTTGACTATCGATTGGTCATCACTCTGATGAGCAATCGTATCCATTCTCATGTTATCAAATTAATTTATTGAGAGATATTCTTGTATTGGGATATGATTGGTTTCTTTGCGAAGACTAACATTTTATAACTTAATACAATATCCAGACTTTTCCTGCTTATTCATGTCACTTGTATAACTCGAGAGGAGGACTAATTAATCTTGCAATATCCGTCAATTATACTTTCGATCTATTATTTAAATACCCTTACTGTTCATTTTTATGATAAGGTATAATTTAGGGTATCACGAAATTACCATACCATCACTATATTACCAATTCATCAAATTAATTCTGAGGAAACATTAGAGAATTACTCCGTTCCATTTTGTAAATCTGTAAAAATACTGTCATGATACCTTAACTTCAAGTCAAGACTGTTATTTTTTTCTTCCTTTTCTTATAGCACCTTTTTTCATTTAAAAAGGGGAATACTTACACCAATATGTATCAAGTGTATCACAGTGCAATGAGTGCATATTTCCTTATGCAAACAATTATTCATTTTCTTCCTTTCTGGTGTTAAATACTTCAAACAGACGTGAATTGCACTTTCAGTAAATTCCCAGATCAAACCACTTTCTCTTTTCAATAACATTTCATTGAGTCGTCAACTTCTAGCTGTTTAGAACAGAACGAAAAGTGAAACTTTCATTTTCCACGTAACAACATGTCGCTGGACGAACACATTTGGTTCACCTTGACAAAAGTATAATTATTGTATTTTACAGATATTTCTAGTGAAGATCTTAATTACAGCGTTATTTTCCTTCTAGGATTTTTCTATTTGCGCAGATCATGGCAATTTCTTCTACCCTGCACCCTGAATTTCATCAACTTTCTGTAGGTCTTGATATGTTACCCATCAAAGACGCTATAATCTTTTCTCAGTTTTGGCCGCTTTCTTATAAAGTTCCACCCTCCACTGTTTCTGTCCAATCATAGAATATTTCATGTAATCCTTTCAATAGTTCAAGAATGTGCAGTCCTCTTCTCTCAATTTCTAACGCACTTAACAATTTCTCTTCTGAACTTCAAAATTTACATTTCTATTACAAAGAGCCAACCTATACTTTTCGTTATCAACGAAGCATTCTCCCTTTCATTGACTACGCTTTACATTGGTTGACAGGGACAGTAACAGACGATGAATTACAAAACTTCAGGTTAAATTTCAAACAACTTACTAATCATGTAAAAATTCTAGAATCACGATAGTAAATTTCAGTACAGCAATTAATCATCTTGCTGCACAATCTAGCTTTGCATTTTCAGAAATAAATTCATCCATGAAACATATTATTAAACATGAAAACCAATATCTTCTCGAATATTCTCTCAAACACTAATACTTTACAATCCTTTAGATCACTTCTTTTTACAGATAGACACCTACGCTGTGAATAATCTTCACCAATTCCTATTCTATTACAAATTTCACAATGCTTTTCAGCAATGTAACCAGAATAGGATACCGAGAACTCTGATTGCACCAGAGATTTTCCAGATCTTATGAATATCAGGACTAAACTCCGTGTAAAGAATCTAGATATCAGTCCTAAATTTTCAGTAGACAATGCCTACAAATTACACAAAACTTCTTGTGTATACTCTGGTCCTTATATTTTAATTCATGTAAAAATCCCGATTATTCTAGTAAATCAAGATTTCAACCTATTTCAGCTTATTGCATTTCCTATTGCTTCATTAAATGAGACTTGTACTATTCAGTTAAATACTTCTCGTATTATCATGTCCAAAGACAGTATTTTACCTTTAAGCATTACAGATTTACAGAACTGTCAAATTTCATAACATCCATTTCTTTGTAAGATTCCTGCAATTATGTCACATAATCCCTCGCTCTCTCGTTGTATCTACAACCTTCAGCACGCTACAGTAATAGGTCAGCTTCATAATTACTGTGATTTCCATTGTGTACCAACTCATTCATTTTCGATTCACCACATTTCTGGTAATACATATGCCTTAATCAATCCGCCGTATTCTTTGAAGATTTTATATGCAAATAACTCTGTATTTGATATATCGTTTTCGTCCCTTCGTAATGTATACATTCCCAGGTAGATACAAGGTTTTCAATCAGAATACTGTAATTTTACACTCTGCATTCCTCTGCTTCTCATATGACAATAGTCCAGGGATTATTCAGTTGCACCATGCGTTGACAATAACTAATCTTCTATTTCCTATCCAGCCCCACAAATAAATTTATATTAATGCCACTCTAAATGGTTTATCCATTACGTTCTTTCCCAACATTTCCAAAACCTATTTGGCCCCCATTCCTAATATTTCTACCACTTCTTGGTATGATTTCATAATTTTATATCGCCGTTCCAACTATCAAGTTCAACATAATACTGTAAGTCCCGCTGAATTGCATATTCTTACTAACTAATTTCCAATTTTACTTCTTTGTTTCAGAAGTCATATTTTCATTGCATTTCTTTTCTTTTCCGCTCTTGAAATGGCATTTCCATTGCAACTACCTACCATTCCATCCTTATCCTTAATCCATATTATCTTAATATTAATAGGTATTTTCTGTTTCTTCTTTAAATGTTCTAGGATAGCAACACGCCCGTTACCCAACACAAATATCGTTATTTCATATAAACCAATACCCATACCACAGCCACGTTTCCTCTAATGTTGAACTTCTAACGGAACAAATCTCGTATTTTTTTTACACCTTCTAACAAGTTGATCTCTCGAAGATAAAAAAAAAACATCCTTCTTACACAAATTCAAAACTTGGTTTCAAAATTCGGTTATTTTACAGTTTGTTATTCTTAATTTCGAACTTTGTGGCACACATTTTCAGATTTAATTTCGCAATATCACCACATCAATCATTTCTGTCTCAAAAGAATGACCACTCGATGTTAGGAAATACTGTATATCAGTTTCAATTATTTTTTTCTGATTTTAATACATATTTTTTCTCATTCTTCATCCATATTCCCGCCTATCCTTTTCCTCACACCACTCGCCATGAGATGACCAAATATTGGATGAGCACACCCGGTAGCAGTCAACTTCGGCTTCCTGTACGAGCTTAACAAGCAGCAAAACAGATTGCAGCCCACCAGGATACCATTCTTTGACTTCCTGTACCAGTATAACAAACAGCAGACCAGATTGCAGCCCACCAGGATACCATTCTTCAACTTCCTGTACCAGCTTAACAAACAGCAGACCAGATTGCAGCCCACAAGGATACCATTCATCGACTTCCTGTACCAGCTTAATAAACAGCAGACCAGATTGCAGACCACCAGGATACCATTCTTGGACTCCCTGTACCAGCTTAACAGGCAGCAGACCAGATTGCAGACCTTCCAGGATACCAGCCTTGGGCTTCCTGTAGCAGTTCCTGAATCATCACACCAGCTATTTCCTGCAGCGATTTCTGCTTCAAATTGGATTTTCACTTCACCGGAGCACCAACTTCGACTTAACTATTATGTTTTCGTCGTTGAACCATAGCAATCAATATTATGATTGCACATTGTTCACGATTTTAAAACCAAAATGCAGCAAAACAATTTTAACTTGTTTTCTTAGAGACTGCAATTATGTATCCTTCTTCATTGTGTTAACATGTTTGTTAGTTCGGTGATAGAAATTTTAAAATACTTTTTTGTACTTTTCGTGCACGTAGGAAGCACATTTTGTTAATAATAATTACTGATGATGGGCAACGCCCTAGCCGAGCTGGTCTACCGGTTCCCGTAAGATCACTGAAGCAGCTCTGGGTCTGGTCAGTACTTGGACGGGTGACCGTTGCAGTACTCCAGATGGTGTTGCCTGTGCGGCGTCCACCCAGCATCGTGAGGCCAATTGGGGAGCTACCTGAATAAAGAAGTTGCGATCACAGTTGAGAGCTTCGGATCTCCTCTCCCAACACGTCTGGTCTGCGTGGGAGCAGTAGACCACCTCCTCCCTCCGGGAGAGACCTCATCCAGTAGTGGATTGAATATGGCTGTGAATTATTATACGTAATTATTCAATAACCCCTAAGGCAAATTATCAAGATGACTCCAAGAAATCTCTTACTGATATTTGTTTATGACTTATTTGAACAATTTTCAAATGCGATTTGGGTACTCTTATGTTTCATTACCTGGTATAAAGTCTTAATAAGGTATTACTTATTATTATTTGTTCAATCTTCTTTGCGCTCTAAGAAATCACCATCATATTTCAAGTCGAGAATATATCTCATATCTATTCTAGTCCACATTTCCTTTCTTTCTCCTGTTTCACGTAACGATACATCATTACGTTATTTATAGTAAACTATTTTCCACCTTTTCTTCGTTTTATTTTCAATTAAAGTGTTACTTTGAATGGATAGTTCTGGCTTTACACTAGGCATATAATGCATTCGCATTATTCTCTTGGATCAAGTGTTTTATGCATTATTAAATGACATCAAGAACTATAGAAGCTTAATTGCGATATATACAAGAAAATAACCATTGTGTTGTTTTCGTCGAGTAAGTGCTATTTTCATCTTATTTGTGCTTGCAGTGGCATAAGCGAACTGGTTGTGGTAAGTAGTAAAGGTGAACTTTTCTTACACACAATAGAACTAATTTGCATAATAATAGGGGAGGGGTGCGTCTTGTCCCAGAGTATCTATGGTTTGGGGAGGGTAGTGGAAGGGTAATGATGGAGGCTATGAGTGGTGGAAGGGTCTTTGGAGAGAGAAGGGGGAGCTTGAGGATGGTAAAGATGTAGATGAACCATTGCAAGATAGGGATGATTGTTTGATGAAATATTTATTAGTTTATGTGCATCCATTATTTTTTGTATACGTTTATTTGATTCTATTATTTTTGGAGAAGCCTGGCAGAGGTATGCTCTTTGTGACATGACGTCTGATGATAGTGTTATGGTTTGCACCTGGTGCTTTCGCTTTAGAGGTGTCTGGAGTTCTTTTGTGTTGCGCACACCTGGGCTGTAGCTTGGGAGATGTAACTTTCAAGTCTTGACATGCTGTCTGTATGTTATGCACCTGGTGTTTAAGCGTTAGAGATTGTTTTGTGTTGAGGACACCTGGGCTGTGTGGGAAAGCTTGGCAGATGTGACTTTTCAAGTCTTAACATGTTACCTTTATTAATAAAATATTATATTTTGCACCTGGTTTCTTCGTGTTAGGGGAGGGTTGAAGCATAGCTGCGATATTTTTTGTGGTGGCGGATGTGACTTTCGTGTGTTGACTTGTTTCTCAAAGCTAAGAAACTTTTTTCAGATGAAAATGTGTTTTAGTTTTGAGTTTGATATCATGGCGGAAGTTGCGAGCAAGTACTACGGGTCCCGATCAGGAATCGTTGACGGCGGAAGCTTCCACATTAACGAAGAATCCTCAATGTCGATGTCCTTCGAAGTGGGTGGATCAGATATGTACAGATAGCAATACGTCAATGGGACGTTTCTGAGATTCTTATTTGCAGTGGTTGTTTTACCATAAAAGTGAAGTTTCAGATCATGTTTGTTTAGGATACATGCACGGAACAATTCCCTTAAATGAAGACAAAAGAATTCAATTTTTAAGTGAGCGTACTCGTAGAGTATTAAAGGACAGTGAAAATATTGATGCATTGTTTTCAGTGCATCAAGAAACGCATCCTCGAAGTGGCCATTTGAAACCAAAGTTTGAATATGGCCTTCGTTATTTGTTGGGGAATCACGTTGTTGAATTACGGGAGAAATTCTCATTGAAAGACTGGTTTGGAGCACGTAACTAGCCACTCCCATTGGACTAGAATGTGATGTGTGTGGACGATTCTGATTGGTTCCCATTTTCCCCTTAATGCTTGTGATTTTCGCTAAACCCTCACCATTCCTACTTGATCATGACATCAGGAAATATGTGGTGTGAGTTCAATGTTGGCGATAGTTTCCTTCGTGAAGTGGACGAAGCCGAACGCATTGGAAATTTACTGGCGGAGTTTGAAGGCACACCTCCCGATACTTCGTTTTGGACTCCCGTAGTTTGGACTTGGATAATTTGGAATCTGTTTCTGCGAGTTTCAGTGTGGAGGTTCTGTCTGGCTCTTCACGCAGTTGCAGTCTGGAAGTTCTTTCCTCTCCTAGTTTACAAGCTTCCCGTAGTTCCAGTGTGGACTCTTTTGATTGTGGACAGTTGTCAGTGTCGCAAAAATGTTATAGAAGAATAATGTGTTTGTGATGCTATAGACAAATGGCACCCGGATCGAATCCTGATTTGTGGTGGGTGCCTTTATAATTTAGCAAATCATCTCTAGGACATGAGTGTATCAGCTAGAAGTTGCAGCCCGCTGACCGAGACAAGTTTTTACGTCAGTGTACGTGGAATATACTTTTGAATCCGCAGAACTTGAGAGAACTGTTTAATATTTATGTGGAAAAACATCCAATTTATGCGGACTACACCATCATCATTTTTTAATATGCTCTTCGTAACATTTTGAAGCGTAAAGTAGACGAACTGAAAGATGAACTGATTGCTAAGACTGTGAAGCTGATTTTTGAATGAGTGAACATGTCGCAGTGTACGTTTTGCAGTGGACAATTTTTAATGGACTCTTGTGTGTTAGAAACAGTTAGAACACATTTAATGGAAAATCCAATTTTGTGTAGTGGTTGTAACTTAATTACTCATGAATGTATTTATGTTTGGAACACAGGTTCAGTGATATCTAAACATTTAGTGAATCATGTGAACGATCCCAAGATATTTAGTGACTATTATGACGTATACAAGTGGGAAGGACATGTAAGTATTTCAATGAATTCATTTTTAAGAAATGTAGAATGTTAGTACGTGATACTGAATTTATTGCACAGTTAATTCCAAGTATTATAGAACAACAGTTTTCTCCAACAAAAACATTAGTTTGTTCAGGACAGTACATTATTGATATAGAAGGTTTCAAAATTTCATCTCATGAGTTTATAGTACGTGAATTTTGTCTTGTTGCATGTGATGCAATTGTAATGTTGCACTGTATGATAAAACTTCCGTGTGAAATCAGTGAATTAAAACTAGGTGTACAAAAGCAAGCTCTATTGTTAACTCAAAAACTTTCATGGTTTAAGTTGGGACAGTACCAATGGTTATACCTGGACACACATTCGTAGATTCATTTTTCAATTGTGTGAAGTTGATGCTGTGTTCTTCTGTAAAGGTAGTGAAAAAGTAGAATGCATAAGAAAACTATTTCAAGTAAAATATGTGACACATGTAAGTGATGAAAGTTGTTCTTCCCTCGCATGTTTGAATTTTAATGTGAATGTGAAATCTTGTACTTACCATATTCCAATGGAAGTGAGTGCATGTGCTATGCGTAACTGTCTTCAACTACAATTTAAGCTAAAATTGCAAAGCTTCAATGTAATCGATGCTATTTCTTCCATTACATTCTAGTCAACATTGTATTATTATTACTTATAACCAATAAATTCATATACACTCAAGACACCTTGTTTGTGTTTCATTTAAGGTATGAAATATAAAACTAATGTTTCTACTAATACTAAAAACATTTCACATTTATTTACATTTTTTGTTTTACAATATCCTGTACAAGTTTTTTGACAATCTGATCATTTTTCTTCAGATCAATAGTATCAAACTTGAACAAAATATTTTTACCTCTTACACTATAATATATGAACACAATACAAAATAAAGCACAGTACACAGAGTCATTGTCTTGAAATTGAATATTATTGACTGGATACAATTTACAATTACGATTTAAAAAATGTACAATTGCTTTAGGAGGACGTTTCCCCAAACTATCGAAGTATACACCATGTCCGATTTTGTTTATGAAAATTACTGTCCAATACTTCTTCGGGAAGAAGAAGGATTTAAGCTTACAATTAGAGCAGCAGGAAGTTGTACGCGCACAGGTAATGTATTTATTGCGTATGTTCCAGTAAGAACAGTACTACTAAGCCAATCTTTAAGAATAACTTCCAACACTTCATCAGTCCACATCAGAATCACTAATTGGACTAATTTTGTATATTGCTCTATTGTCAGGTAACAGGTATAAACTTAAATCATAAAATTTTTAAAAGTTCGCATAAGACGAAGCTTCTTTTAATGCACATCGAAAACTTTCAAACTGATGTAAATGATGACCGCAACTTTTTACAGGGAAAGCTAGTGCAATATACTTAGGACACTTAAACTCTTCAAGATTAATTACATTTCTCTCTATTAAGGACTCAAGAAAACGCTGACCTGTTTTCCCAATTGTAAATATAGTAGCACTGTGCGAAGTATACTTGGTGAGGATGCTTTTAAGTTCTTTATCCTCGACTTCACCATCAATCCACTCTAATCCAAACACATGTTGACTTAAATAATCGTTACTATATCTTACACCAGCTGATATGTGTGAAATGGGTAAAGGCGGTTTAAATATCCAAAATTGAAAACTATCAACATCTACATTTACTATTGCTAATTCTTTTATAATAAAACTTTTTCCTTCTTCTTCATGATCAAATGCAGAAAAGTGAAATATAGCTCTCATGATAGTTGATGTACTGAATTAAAACTTAGATGGTACTATCACTATATACATTCCTATCCTTATCTATCTGAATGAGTTAAACAAACATCGCATATACTATACATGTAATAGAATGTGGGAGATTTTCAGTGAACACTATTTTGAGGTTGACAGGATAATCTTTTACTACATCCCAGGTAGAATCATTTAGTGCATTGGTAGGAGAAAGGATAAAAGCGTAAAGAGTATACCCATGTGGATAATCATAATGAGTAATGGTATGATTTCATCTCGATGAAAAATTCCAGTACCGGAGAACAGGCTGTGAAAACTTCGAACATATAAATTATTTGCAAAGTTATTGGTCAATGGAGTTGAAGGGAAAAAATTTGATCCGACTTGTACTTGCAGTTTGTTGAGATTAAACGTTTCAAAGTGGATGGAGTTTAGTGATATCTACCATTGAAACCAGTATTACCTACAAAACCAACGATGAGACCTTTTGGAACATTACCCAGAAAAATATTATCTAAACTATATGATGATAAACCCGCAGGACTGGTATGTACTCGTGTTTCAAGTCTAGTTAAGGGTAATTTAGCAGTATCATGAAGCATATAGCTGTTTAGTTGAAGAGCTAAATCAGGTGAAATTTCAATACGTTGAACACATAATATTGCTTCTTCCAAGGCAACTTTAAATGTAGACTGATCTGCTGCCATTAAACAGAATGCATCTCTACTATGAGTTAATTTTACACTAAGATTAACTTTATTGGGAAGAATACGATATAACCCAGTAATATCTGTATGAATTCGACCATACATATCAAAGGTTGCACTACCAGCAACAATAGACCCTCGTTTTTGAAAACCAACATTACTTTCATCTAGTGTATTAAACTGTCCTGCTGTATCTTTATACCACAATGCTGTAGTTAAATGAGTATTGGTTGCATCTTGGGAATAATTAAGTAAATTTTCCAGCTATGCTCGATAAGGATATATTCCATTTGGAGATGAAATAATTTTATCCTTAAGAGAAACATCAACTTGACTAAATAATGAGTCTAAGAAATTATTCACTTGTGCTAATACATCAGCTAGCAAAGCTGGTGGTCCTTGTGCGGCTACTTGCAAATTGGAACCATCTCCTCTTGTGATTTTACAACGTACATATAAATATAAATGTGCTGGATGAATATATTCTTCAGTATCTCCAGGTACAAGAAATTCTATTGGACCTCAGAGCTAAGTGTAGAAATTATATGATATTCTACAATACGTGAATATTCAATAGCGGTTTGTGCCATGGGGCCAAAAACCAAATCGAATTCGTTGGTACAACATTCTTTACTTCCAGGTGTTAAGAAGGACATGATTATTTAACTAATAATATATCGTACTTTTTAGTAATACGTCGTTTTTTATTTTTGGTAGTCCAACACGAACGGGAGCTTAACGTTTACGTGCCTTTCTTCTTCCACTACCGCTGAACAACTGATTTACTTTATTTTCAGCTTTTCTGATTTACTTTATTTTCAGCTGATCCTGCTTCACGTACTCTTGTTTTGAAAGATTCTTTAATAGGACGGTTTTCTAATACATCCCCTGCAACTTGCATTCCTGTTTGTAATGCATGGCGACCTATAGCTTTAGCACCCTGTTTAAATAATGGCATAGCAAACCGAAACAGTCAACGACATAAACTTCCTATTCCATGACCACGTTGATAAACAGGTCCTGCAAAGTAAGGTATCCCTCTAGCTCTATGCAAGCTTCCTGTTTTCATTTAGATGAGCGTGTCAATGTCCCGGATGCAAATGGCAAATTGAGTCCTGCATGATCCTTTAGTAGTATTTCTATTGTATCTAAACTTAATTTAGCTAATGGAAAATAATGTACATTTTGAAAAACGATAGTTTTTACTTTGCCATGATTACTATCAGTCATTCCCCGAATACGTAATAGTGGAGCTTTAGTATCACCTACAAGTTGAGGCTGAATAGTGTCAGTGTATACAAATATCTGTTGAGGGTATCCGAGTAAGGTTGTTTCTGTGAATGTTTTAATTTTAAAAGATTAATAGTAGGTTCAAAGCCTAATTGTAATGCAAGCATAAGAGATAGATATAATGTCTCAATAATGGCATCAGCTTTAATTTGTACAATTTTGGAATATTCGAATCGAATGGTAGGAGTAATTTTAATTTAATTCATCAATCAAGTTAGGAGCATTAGAATACTATCCTGGTGTTATTTTATATTTTACGCCTTCCCTATCGGCTAAATGGAACCACATAATATTTTGTCCTTCAAGTACATTGTAACATGTTAAGGGAATATGGATTTCACTTAAACCAACCACCCAAGAAGAATCATTAACACGAATACGCTGATTCAGTATGTTTAGAAAATATGATGGAGTATTAGTGGAAAATGTTTCTGTATTTGCATTAGAAGTTAGAGTAATGTAAAAATTATCATTCGTACTTTCAGAAATCATTTTCGTTTAAAATGCAGTGTAACTCTTGACGTTCCAAATTGAAATGGCAAATTTTGAGAATGTTCGTCTTTTAAGTTTACGTGAAATGTATCGAAATATTTCTTTTCCACTTTCACGTAGTAGGGGCGATCAAACATGAATGATTTGACTTTACCATATTGATAATTATGAATACTGATTTTACGAAGAAGTTTTCCTACTTTCGATTGATCTTTAAGAATATCAAGACAGATATTGATTGCAAGCGGAATGTTATGTTCAATATTGGTGCCAAACTTTGCGGTTACATTTTTAAACATTTGTTCTTTTTCTTCCGCTGAACAAAAATGAGGAAAGCCTAGTGTCTTCACAGTAGAATCAGTACTGTATCCCAATACGTTTTGTAAACCTTGTGTCATTCCTATTACGTATTCCTTGTTGCAGTGACGTCTATATCTTATAAAATATTGATTTCTCGTAGCATAATATCGAAAGTCAAACACCATATCACCGTCATCATCCTTTTCCCTAGGATCAACCTGGGGTTTCTTTTGAGGAAGTTCTGTCCAATCAACAGCATCATTTTGTTTAATACCTACTTCTTGAACTAATTTTGAAAGGTGTTGATTTTGTTCACCTTCTCGTTGCTGTCTAAAACAATTCGTAATATTAGTAATGGAATCATATCCTCCTATCAACTTGGCATGATATGTTAACTCTTTTTCCTTTCCTTTCATGAAAATAATAATTTCCTCCCCATTATGAACGTTAAAAAACTCCAAGGAATTGAAAATGCACTTAATTATACAACCCAATCTCCCGTCAAGTGTAGTACTTGAGAAAGTATTGTTGTATATGAAGAAGTTTTATTGTCAAAGATATGTGTGCTTGCATTCGAAGGTAGGGTAATATAAAATTCGTGTGCTTGTCCGATAGACATCTCGATGATGACTGAACAGTTTTTTGTTCAACCCAGCTATTCATATTTGGTGGATACCCTAGCCATTTAACATACAACCATCCCTTTTTTCGTTTTAATACTTTTCAATGAAAAATGTCTTTTGTTTTCCTACAATAACTTTTTGTAATTCCTGATTGTAAAATGTACCACGAATAGGATCAGCATTCCAATCTCTGATTTTATAGGTGATCGGATTCCTTTTCAAAACCTGATCAACAAGAAATATTTCTCGCGATCATTTTGGTAAATATCATTTTTGCAATTTATATTTATATTTACTTACACGAACATAATCTCCCGGATGAAATTTACATTTGCGTTTAGCACTGTTTTTATTACCATATAATGTTTTCCTAACTTGATTTACATTACAATCATTTACGTGTGCAGGTGCCATTTTATTTGAATAGGGTACACTATGATTATAACTATGTACGAGATCTTGCAAAATATCAATGTAACGAAAAGTATTTTCTGCTGTAAAGTATTTATAAATTCATTCTTTAATGGTTCGAATAAACCGTTCAACTAATACTGCTTTCATTTCTGAATGTACAGAGTAATGATTTACTTGATATTCTTGAAACACACGTTTTACTTGTTGATTGTAAAATTCTCTTCCTAAATCGGTTTGACAATGCAATAAAGGTAATTTTATCTTTTTAAATATTGATTCAGTCGCTATTGCCATAACAGGACGCGTTTTGTTTTTAACAGGAATACAACTTGCATATCGACTAAAACATCAATCGAACATAAAATATATCTATACCCATCATTATATTTTGCAACATTTTGCATGTCTGCCAAATCCATTTGAAATAATTCATTCGGTGCATTTACATAATAATGTTCCCGAGGAAAGTTTTTCTGGACGGGAGCATGTTAAGTATATGTATCTTGTGAAGCTAACCATTTCCGAACTTTTTTCTGAGATTCACCTGTCCTCTTTTGTAGATTTGAAATACTAACTAGAGAACCAGGATCAGCATAACCGTAATAGATTTTAATTAAAGAGAAACTAGTATTCTTTATAATTGTTCAATATATGCTTAATAGTACGTTTTTTCACAATTTGTTTTTTAGATTTCACTTGTCCTGCTCCAAATTGAAAATTTATTAATTCTTGAGGGATATTAATTTCATGAAGAAACTTTAAATTCGGTAACACCATGTGGATTTTAGGTGTTCGTTTCCTAATCACTTCATTTACAAGATCGATAATATTTGAACCTGGAAGAACTTTTTTGATGAATGGATACGGCTCCAGTAGGATCCTAATTGATACGATTGGATGCTTGCATGAGATTTAATAATACTCCTGTTTTCCTACTAAGTGATTTCGGTACCGAACTCAAAATATGATATATCATTGGTAAGGGAGATGATAGTTCAGAATCTATCAGGGTAATGGTATGGGTTTTTGAGACCGAGACGTATTATCTAAATATCGACGTAAGGTTTGTTGATACATTTCCCATTTTTCATTTGTAGAAAGATCACTTCGATTTAAAATTTGATTTATTTCATTATGTAATTTTGATTGGTGAGACTTCTGATTTCATGTAAGATATCATTTGAGTACCTGCATTTTCAAGTACAAGTATATTTTTTAAATTGAGGTGACATGTTAACGACTAATTAAACTACGATCGACAGCACTCAGAATAGGTCATAATAATAGGGGTACTAACGTACCACCCTTTTGAATTAAAAGTTAACGTTTGTTTTTTAAACTTGATGGTTTAGGAGATAGTGCAAGTAGTGTCTTTCTATGTCGACGTAGTCTTTGTTTCTCACGAGCTGACAAAGTAACATTACCATTTATTGTATGTGTAGATAGTTGTGCCACGGTTCGTATGAGACCCCCTGAAGCACGTTGGATTAATAATTTTCGCTTTTTCCCTTTGCAAATGCAAAGGGCTTGGAGCTCTTTCAAATAATGCTTAATGCTCGACATCTCAATATTAACTGATGAAAATGGGTGTGTTCATGTCTTTTACATGAGTATACACATGCATAGTTTCGTTTGAGAAACTATTTGTACGTAATCTTAAACTATCTGGTGTCGTTAGAGTTAAGTCAAATAGTAAATATGAATGTGGTTAACTTGTTGCATTTTTAAATACTTCTACTACAGCCGTACTGTGTTGAGGCATGATTTGTGTTCCTAAATATTGTATTTGTAACTTTTCTATTGGATTTATAAATGCTATAATATATTGAGCATTTAAGGAAACATCAAGTGTATGTTTTTCTTTTGGAGATAAATTTTGCACAATAAATATAACAGTTAAATATTTATGATGTGAAAATTTCGTAAATAATTAAGCCACGTCTCCATTTGTTTGTCATATGATCATCGAGGATCAATGAAAAGTTTTCCTGGATTTCAAACGAATTCATATCTGGGATTCCATAAACAAGTCGAATATTATGATTTTCACTTAACTTTGGAACTACTGCTCCACAACACCAAACAGTTTTGTTGAAGTGGGTTGATTCCTGTGTAATAGTAGCTTTTTAACGAAACACGTCTTGCCAGCACGAGAAGGGCCAGACAAGAGAATAGTAGACGGATAGTTAAAGGTTAAAATCTTAATATAAACTGTGTGTCTGTCAAAGAACCAATTTCATTTTATACCTTCATGGGTTATGTACAAATAGAGAGTAAAGTTAGCTTGTTCGTTGCCTTTCGTATCCATATGCAACAGTAAGAAAATCATCTTCGTTTGCAGGATTTTTTAATTTGCTCTTATCTTTAACAATTTGATGAGTTTTTTATTCATCTCGGGATATAATTTTGTAACCTTTTTCCTACGGATACCATTTGGGTCAAATAATTGCTTACTTTCATATTTATGTTTCACCAAATTATAAAAATGATTAAAATCTATAATTTCGCGTGCCTGTGCATTTAATGTTATTCCCGTAATTTTGTATTCGTATTCAAGGTTGAACGTTTCTGCTTCAAGTTCTTTATAAGAATATTTTTTAGACCCAACCCTATAAATGTCGGAACTCGCCCCTCTTTTGTTTCTTTTGTGAGATCGCTCAAATAGTTTCCGATACGAACTAAGGGGTCTGGTCTCTTTTGTGCATAAAATAAGGAATCGGTGTCACCATAGAATAAATTTTCAATGGCTACTTGCTGCGTAAGTTCAAATAAACTTAATCTACTACATGAGGATATAAAAGATGCTAAGCCCAAATTGGCGAACGGATAGGGACTGTTGTTGTTCTCCACATCTTTGTATGTTATCACGAGTCTACTTTCTCCTAATGGAATAACACTCTTAATCTCCAAATGGGGTGCTTGTACAATTTCTAAAAATGTTTGAGCATCACTCACAATTTTGGTTTGCGATAAATCTTTTCTCTGTCCCCACTTCCCGAACAGATAATTCAAAAATAATTTTGCGATATTTCGCAAACCAGAATTACGAGTAATTTTATCATATTCGAGTTTTATGCCCTCGTGCCTGGCTCAATGCTAGATATATGCATACTTTTCGTCTTCGGTGGTACAGTGAGATTGAAAGCCACTTGCTTCATGTTTCATTTCAAGGAAATTATTCACATAATCTTGAAATAATCCTTCGGTCATCTGAAACTCATAAATTTCATAAGTGTCAAGAACCTCATACCCGTTCTTGATAGCCTCATGTAATTCTGTGCTGGAGAATTACGTTTGAAACAGCGCTGTTCTTCAGTGTGGTTACACTCTCCGGAATTCATTTCCTCCATACAGCTACGACATAGACCGAATATAAGTGAACCTTCATCGTTAAATGGCAGGATTGGGATAGCCAAGTTCTGTGGAGGTTTCAGTTTACAATAAATGAGACCGTGGAAATCTTGGGGTTTGGGACAATCTTCGCCCCTGTGGATAATATACTGCCAGTTGGTAAAGTTCTCTTTGCCATTACCCATTGATAGAGGGAAGTGATATCGACATATAAAATGGTCCCCTCATCATTACAATTATGGTACGCACGAAAACATTCTTTGCGACCACTCTTAAATGTATCCTTAGGAATTAAAGGTCCCTCGAGATCCATGCATTCTGTTTAATGAAATCTTGAATGTCTTTGGAATTTTTAACTTTTTCTTCTCATTGACATTCATAAATTTCAATAAGGTATACAACAGAGCCCTGTTCTAAATATTTCTTCCTGATCTTTGTGGCCTTTGCTCTATCATTCAAAGTTTCAACTCCGTCGTTGATAGGTGCATGACGAGATTTTTAATTCAACTATAGCCATGCCAAAAACATCCATAAAATTCAAAAGCTGTATATGTGTTTTTATTATAACTGTCTATTTTGAATTTTCCACTGGGCTTCATCACCATTATAAGCTGCATTAATTGACACTGCTGTAGTATGCTGTAAATATCTTAGATATTGGAGGGCTTTTTTACTTTGAGGATTCCTTGACGAAATCCTAAAGGAGGGACAATAGGAATCATGTTCTCTTTTAGGTACAGAGAACTAAAATATTCCATGGCACATGTAGCAATAGTGCTGAATTCGGGAAAACATTGAATCCCGCCTGTTTTCTCCTCGATAAGGTTCGAAAATTTAATGACGGCCTGAGTAAGAATACGTTTATCATTTTTGCAATATTCTAACATTTCTTTGCGTATGTCGAATTCCAAATCCTTTTGCACGCATTCTTTATGCCAGGCCTCAAGAGCTTATTTTTCTTTGGGTGATTTCGAGTCAACATCATAAAAATCAATAATTGGCCATTTACATTTATAATTTTTATTTCGAACTATTAAATAAAGATGGGAAATCACCCTTCTTGAGGTTGTATTCTAAGCCTAGGCTCTCTGGTAATTTTGATAATTTAACGGACATTAAAGATAAGTATCAAGAAAAATAATATTGATTACAGAAAGTTGAATATTTTTTGACCTTGAACTAACATTTCAACCGTAAGAGATTGCTTTTCAATAAGGGATCTGGCTACTAATATAGAATCAAAGCGGCCACTATTATGAGCTAAAGCCACCACATTTTCAAATTTCGGACCTTGCTTTAGAGTATGTTTTATAAATGCTTCCATTTCGTAAAACACGAAGTCACGTTCCCCTTGTGTAGGACCACACTAGAAACATTTATATTCTTCGTCCATTTGAACTTTACATTCAAAACAGCAGTGACTACCACAAATTAAATTAGTGCGGTGTTTGCGCTCTCCATTTTCATCAGTATCCAATAACTGGGTTTCTACATTATAGATCAAATACAAAGAATTATTTTCAGACTTCGCTTTAACATTTTTCACAAAGCAAAAATATGTTTGATCGACATACTGCGAACATAGCTTGGAAAAACGTTCTCCGCAAACGTGTTCCCCAACCGTTTTCGACCTTCTACGACTTTCCACTTTTACACCACACTTCGGACAAAGCTTAACGTAATAACACAGAGACCTGTCGTTCGGGTTGATCTTATGCCTAAGATAACATGAGCCTGTGGAAAAGGTTCTTCGACAAGCGCTACATGTTACATTACCAACAGTGCTGTCGCTGGCTTGGTGATAATTTTCACAATGTTCGCAAAGAAACTCACATCGATGTCTGTTACGTTCAATATATGGTCTCAAACATTCAGGCAGTACCCCCTACCACCTAAAAACGAAGCAGTTCCCGAAATAACATCATAATGATGGTTTTCGAAAACAAGGAATAATTTCTTTTCGGATGATACTTCCCCTCTATAAATAATATCATACTCCCGCATCGTTGGTATTCGTCTATATACTATTATTTAGTAATCACAAAATAATTTTGGAAATGATCAACGTCTTCAATACTTCCCGCAAAAAACGATCAAGATTAACTCCTGCTAAAGTACAAAGTCTTTGACCTTCCTCTTGCCAAAATTCCGTATGTTCTTTCAAATAAATAGCCCTCCGATATTCCTTATCTGCTCTAGTCCGAGCCAAAACTAGAGCTCTGGCTAAAGAATCTACTAAGGAAGAACCCAAAATGAAGTGAACAGGAATAATGTGTTTTCTTAAGTATTCCTCCATTGGGAGATACCTATCATTACCCTTACCGCCCTGTCCTCGGATGCATTTGGATGTTAATTGTTTCCCCAAGCAAAAAGTCCTCATTCGAATTTAAAATATTTTCTATAGATCGTAAGATATGTTCGGGATTGAAGTGAGAATTTTTCCTCCACGGTACGTACACGGCCTTCGCTAACCTATCACTAGAACTTACAACAGAGTCCGACATAACTATCCGGATCTGTATTTGAAAGTAAATGTTCTAATGCCAAAGAGAACAGGGATTCAACGTACCGCTCTGGATCGTATATCTTAGTTGTTGGTCTCGGAACAATAGGAATTCCCATTCCCCTTAAAGGAACCTTTCCATATTCTCGCTCGTGACGGGACAATATTTCGAATAAATTACCTCCTGTTCATTGAAACACCCGCTCGTTTCTCTCTTCTTACCCCTCCCGATCTAATTCTGCAATGAACGTATTTAAAAAATCTTCATCCCACTGACTCCCCCATCCCTCCTCCCGCTCATACATATTATATGCAACATTACATAAATTATCTCAACGTTGAGTCATTTCAAAATAAGGAGGTGCTTCTTCATCGTTTTTTACATTACCAACACAAGTAATAGCAGATTTAGTAGAGGAGCTGGATCATAAGTACCAGCGGAAGTAGAAGGACCAGAAATATAATTTGGAGTAATAATACTAGAAGGAGCAGTAGAAGTAGGGGCAGGAATACAATTCATAGTAGTAGATGAACCAGGATTAGAAGTGGTAGCAGGGTGAAATTGAATGCCGGAAGTAGAAGATTCATTAATACGACAAGAGGTGGGACAGTGAGACTGAATTCTGGAAGCTGAGGGTAATGCACTAGATGTACTTGTACTAGCACCTGGAGAGAGAATACACTGGGAAGTTGTTACAAAGGTAGTTGTTCTGGTAATACGCCATGTAATGCTATTGGTAGTTAAAGGGAGAAAGTACGAGAAAGGAGTTCCAAAGGAGATAGGTAATTCCCACATGCTATGAATGATATTCAGAGTGTTATCAGAACTAAAATTTACATAAACATCCTCAATATCATCCCTCTCCATTGGGATAAATCCATATGAAAAGGCAACGCTAGGGTGAATTCTTCTCAGTTCAACCTAATCACAGGGTTCACTGAGCAAAAGATAATACTGCCAGGCAAGAAGAGCAGTACTCTTGGAATCTAAATATCCCGCAGAAGCTAAGTCGAGAATATCGTTAATATGTGTACAAGCACCAAACATTCGATCGTATAAATATGGACATTGACAGTGAAGTCAAAATGAACAATTGTAAACATCACTCACCCTAGTATGAATACCGCACTGTCGTAGTTCACGCAAGGTGCTCCATTTTTTCAGAAGAGTTTCTTGATCTAAAATGTCCTGATTTTCAATTTCTTGAAGAAGTTTATCAGCCTGATTCATTGCCATCTGAAATAAAACGATGAAAAAATAATTCTTATTGTAGATAATAACAAAGTATGAAATAAATAATTTTAGTCTATTATTTTCTCATGAAATAAGAAGTAATAATAAATCTCATTTAGTTTTCTCATTAAATAAAAAGTCAACAGTCAATCTAGTTTTTTATCAATTAAAAATTCAATACAGTGACTGTCTTTCTAAAATATTTGGCATTTATTATTTTCTCAATATAATATTAATCCAAATAATTGAATACAATAAATCATAATGTTTTATGAACTGTAACTTTCTTTTTATTTTTTCCTCAAGATACATTAAAATAAACAAAAATTTACCTTTGATACTTTTCTTGTTATGTGATTGGAGACTCCTTACTTTAAAGATCACAGCAAAGGATGTTTAAAGCTGGAGTAGAATGAAATAAATTTGCAGAATACAATCTGAAATGAAAGATTAAATTTCCACTAAGTTCCTATAAAACTTTTTATCCTAACACAATTATCAACTTGATACACTAGAACAAACAGTCTGAACCGTTCAGTTCCTCGATCAATACCAAACTATTGCTTTCCCCTCCTCTCTACCCAAGCTTATACCCTCACTCACGCATGCGTATTCCTGTACTTGGCTGCGCATGTGCAGAACAAATTGTACTCCCTATAAAGTTTAATGGTTACGAATAAAACATTGTATGTAATATTTAGATTGACGAATACAATTTCAATTTCTATCTAAAATTATTTGTCCTTATATTGATACATATTTCAAGGAATTATTATATTTAAATGAAAAACAAGTTTTATGATGATACAGTACAAAAATATTCAATTTATAGACTCCTGGAAAAATTCTAGTACTTATCTAGCAACTTCAAACCCTCGGGGCGTCCGAAATATCTCAAATTAGGTTTCAAATACCTTCTAGTATCTCTCTACGAACTTTGGTAATGATCGGTTGACAACTTTCAAAGTTATAAGGAAATAACAGGATTTCTTGAATTTTAAGGAATCCGGGCCACACTGGTAGGCTTGAAATATCTTAAATTGGGTTTAAAATACCTTTTGCTACAACTTTACTAAGTTTAGTAACGATGAGATAAGAAGTATTCGAAATATAAGGAAATAACAGGATTTCTTGAATTTTGAGGAACCCTGGCATCACTGGGAGGCTTGAAATATCATATATTGGGTTTGAAACACCTTCTAGTATCCATGTAAAAACTTTGGTAACGATCAGATAAGAAGTATTCGAAATATAAGGAAATAACAGGATTTCTTAAATTTTGAACAACCCTGGCAACACTTTGAGGCTTGAAATACCTTAAATTAGGTTTCAAATAACTTCTAGTAACTCTCTACCAACTTTGGTAATGATCGGTTGGGAAATATTCGAAATATAACAAAATAAAAAGATATCTTGAATTTTCAGAGTACCTGGCAACACTTCAAATAATAATAACAGTGACTATATTAATAGAAACCGTTTCTATATTCATAGAAAACCATAGAAAGCTTATATGAAATCGTATCGAAATTAGTCCGTATTACAGTGTACTATGTATTTTCACTAATTAGTGCATAAAAACACTAATATTTAATAACAATTTGATTCATTCGTATCTATAATATTAATTTCTATTATATTGTATTATAAAATATAGTAAAAATTGACTTTATGTTGCATTTAAACGAGAAAAATACATTTTATCTCATCCTCCATTTTCTAGTGTAACTATCGGCCATTTTCTTTTTAATGTATACAGGTAAACCACTCCCTACCCAATCAATGAACAAAGTTCACTGAAGTAGACCCGCTCCATGCAAATAGCAGAAAGAACAGCCCACAGAAAAGATCACTTTTCAATCACAAATGGTAACAATATCACTCAAAACTGTTCCCCCACAAAAAAAAGTCTTCCCTTTCTACCTGCTCAAATCCCCTCACAGCAAAAGCAGTTCTTTTGTTGTTGAATTCAGAATGCTTGCGAAAGAAGGCAGGATCCAGAAACATCTTCCAAACTTTTCAAAAAACCTTATCGCTTCTGTCACCTATTGAGTAAATCAGAAACTATGGAGAAGAGCCGCGCTCTTTCTGTTTTTCTTTTCAAATATGAAGATATAGAATAAATTTTTCGTTTTAACTTAACGAATTGAATTTTAGATAATAAACGAACATAATGCTACTTTATTTTCATCGAATTTCAAAGAAATAAAATCAAAAAAACTTCGCCTTCGTTACAAAATAAGGAATGATTCAAAATTAATTCGTTTTGTACCTCCGTCTATTGTACAAATTTACACACAAATCATTGTTTCTTTTCCTATTTTTCTCTAAACATATTAAGATATAGAATAAGAATTTTGTTTCAACTTAGGGAATTGAGTTTCTAAAGTAGTAAAAACATAATTTCATCTAATTTGCAGAAAATAAAATGAGAAAACTTACTTGTTTTTAAAAAAATAGCAACCAATTCTTCTTGGAAACTCTACAGAAATCAGACGTTTTTGATGGATACTGTTGTTGCCAACACTCAAAAACACAAGTATTTCTTCAAACCAATGTTTCAATCACAAAATTATTTTTCGTTCGCACAACTTTTCTCTCACTAGAAATATTTGCACAAAACAGAGAACTTGGCTTTTGATAAACGAATATAAGTGTCACAAGTTCCTTTTTCACCAAGACATACAACTTTACTTCCGTCAACTGTACGAAGGTAAGAAAACTGACAACGTCTTCGATGTAAGTTTAATGTATTTATATACATGTATTTATATACTTCTCCACGTTTTTTTCTTGTTCGCTTTTCATATTTCGGATTCATGAACATGAGAAAAATTCTCAATGAAAATTCTCAGGCTTCAAGAGACATCTGTTGCGAAATGATATGATTTCAACATGTGTATCTAATTCAAGAGTTCTTAACTAGGTGACAATTTTTTAAACGAACTTTCTCAACAACACGCTGTTTGAATCCACTGGTAATCTTAATGCGTACGGTACATTTTCTCAACGATTCATCTATTTAATTCGATACCAGCTGCCTTCAATTTCTATACTCTCCATAGAAAAATTCTTTTTAATATTAACCCTTCTTGCCACCTGCACGAATGTATTCAATACTTCATTAATAATTCAAAAGGAAGATCAAAATCTTATAACACGTGACCAGTGCTGAAAACACATACAGACCAGATTTTCCAACATTTCATTAATTCATGCACCCTTACTCTTACCTGGATCATATAAATCTTTCCTCGCTGGGAATCTGTGCGTAAGAAATCCCAAGACCTACCGTAACAAACCAGTTTCCACAACCCTTCCTAAATTTTATGCACCCTTGGGAATATTTTAACTCTTCACACGAAAACAATAAAGACTTTTTAAGGCCTTTTTAACCTACTGTATTTCTTTTCACGTCTGCACATCTGGATCACGTAACAGTTCCTTCTTTACTGGGATCTCTGGGCGTGATAAAATCGACAGACCTAGCCTTCAAACTAGTTTCCACAACCCTTCTGAATAATTGAACTCCTTTCATGTCCGCACAGCTTCATAACTCGTTTCTTTCCTTCGTGGGATATCTGACATGTATTTATTCTCATCACTGAAATACTATACTAATATTTCTTTTGTTCAGACTGCCTTGAGAGCAAGGACTTTTGGGAATTTAAAAATATATCCCCTCTTACTATCATCTTATTGGTCCACTAGACTCAGCCTTTCAACCAGCATCCTTCGTAACTTTAAACAGTCTGCTTCAACAACTCCTACAGCCAACAACACCAAATCTGCGTTAAGTCATGATAACTAAATAAATAATAATATATACTCCAATCTCTCTCTTCCTCTCTCTCTCTCTCTCTCTCTCCCTCTTTTCTAGCAACAAATCCACCCACATCCTACATCGATCATTCAGCAGAAAAAATCGCCAAAATTTCCACCCAAAAAAATCGCGAAAATTTTTCTCGCGAAATAATTCGCCATATTGATTATGCAAATTAGTTCTGTTGTAAGAAAAATACACCTTTACTACTCTGGTAATAACACATGAAGTCAAAAGTACAGTGAAAGGCAGTGATATAATCTTCCTGTTTTGCTAGTATTATATTTTGAAATCACCTTTTAATGTAAAAACTTTCGTTTTCGAAAGTGAAAACTTGTTGACTATAATCATATATAAGCTTTTGCTCTCCCTGAATCCACCCACTTATATATTCGCTCAACTGTCGTACATTTTGAATTATCTCTGCTACCGTATCAAGGAATCTAGTAGAAATTGGAGCGACTTACCCCCTTCTGGAAAACACTATACTCACACATTTGGTTAGTATGTGTGTGTAGTCGAATTAGTCATGAAAATGCAGCCATGCATGATAGCAGATGGCGAGCAATACAGAAGAGATGTGACATGACCAGAGGCAACTAACTATGTAACGTAAACCTTTGTCGGTAAAGAGTTGAACATAGGTTGATGAACAGGTATTACGAGAGTTTTAACGAAGGGTATTATTGTGTAGAGCGGGCTTAGTGTAATGGAGGGAGATCCCTGAAATTTCCCACGCCTACATGAAGGAGTGGGGTGAGAAAGATGCTGTGAAGGAAAGTGTACGACACGGAAAGTGCTAATTGAGGGAAAGCCGACACGGATGAAGATAAGCTTCTGATATTATCAAAAGCCAGGCGGTAAGAACAGATATCTGATAGGTCAATCGGCATTGAATTCGGCGTCACGATATTAAATATGTGGAGAACAAGTACGGTGGAAATAAATCTCTGATATCATGAAAAGACAGTAGGCGGGAGGAAACATTCTCAAAGGGATTGAAAGCATCCTTATGAGAAGAAATAATTCTTAAAAAGTATGTAAAGAGCCGTGAAGTGAAAATCGAGAAATGTGTAGCGTATCGGCTTGATTGGAGGAAGCAGGAATGAGATAAAAAGATGGGCGATCGCAATAGTAGAGAGAACGTAAACAGAGAGTCCGGGCGTCGACTCTCGAACAGTGTGCGGTGCGGGACGACGTTGGACACTCAAGTAAGTAGTAAACAAATAATACTAGACATAAAGCGAGGAATAGACGAGTACATCGATCAGGGGTCACTGGACGGATAGTATCCCGGCAATGCTGCTGTGAGTGCAAGAGACAGGACAGTATATAAAACAACATCAGTAAGTGGACCAAACAATTGGAAAGAAGACGAAAGAAAAGCAGCGAGAAAAAATAAATATATGGTGAGGTAACAAAGGAACAGGATGGGGGAAGAGCGGGACTAATGCTGGCAGTGGGAGTAAGAGCTCTGTATGGAATAACCAAGGAGCAAATCTTCCAGGTGTTGTTAATGGAAGTATGTGAATTATAATGACACGAGTAATGCCATAGCATAAACCGCGTGAATCCCAGAATGGCGAGGAATTTTGTCGTTGGCTACTATGTAAAATTAAACATCGTTCTGATGGAACGGTGCGGCAAATATAAGATCTCAAGTGGAATACACATGCAAAATCGCCATTGTAAATGTTTTAATGGTGAATAAGGTCTGTAAGTAACTTTGACCCAGGTCGGGATACCGGGGGGTTGGGAATCGGCCCTGGGTGTACTGAAGGTACCAACTGAACAGGTGCTGGGTGGGACTGAGGGAAAACATGGGTAGGATGGTCGGGCCACGGAATCGGAACTCGGGGCCTACTTTTTCCGAAGCTGTATCTGTCAAGTACAAGGTTTAGAAAATACGACGTGTACAAGCAAGGAAAATAGGTCTTGTTGTATGTTACTAAGCGTGTCCGCCATGTGTCGATGTGTTGTGGAGGAAGTTGTGAAAACGTACGGTAGGTGACATTGCGGGTCAGCAAGAAGCCACGTACTGGCGAATGTAAGAGGAACTTATTCCAATAAGCCATATGATGCAACTTAGTACAGCTGAAGTGTCGGAATGTAAAGACAGATCCGTTACACAGACTCTAATTAGGACCGACGCGAGTCTGAATCCTGAGTTGCACGCAAGAATTAGAAACGACAGCTGTTAATTACAGTATGTAAGTCTAGCAGTACCGTTCTACGTGAAGAAAAATAATCGAAACGAAAGAACAATGAACTTACATAAAATGGGATAAATAAAAGGATAGATATTAGGTGAGGTATAGTACAGAAGTAAATGGGAAATACGGTCGGACACACCATATGCATGCTGTATGTTAAGATATTCCATGCGCAGCTGTAGACGAGGGAGGAAAAATACTGAGAAAAGCGCAGTAAGAGGATGACGAACCCGAGACTCCCAACTGACAAGCCAACGCTTTACGAACGGAGGTAGGCTCATTCCCTGTGGGTGGGTAGGGATAAATCACAATCACGAGGGCTAGGTAAACCAATGAGAACTTACCATTGCCTGTAGAGGAAGAAGACAACATCTGAAGGACGGGACCTACAGTGTACGGCGGGCGCTGAACCACGTCTTTTTACGAGATGTCCATGTCGGGACCCTGTCATCAAAAGGCAGGAAGCGTTACCATGTGCGTCGGGAAAAGTACATCACAGAGCGTAATGCAGGTGTATAACTAACATGATACTAATAAAAAACACAACAATAGGAGATTCACCACACGTAAATTCGAAACACTATCAACAGCAGTATAATCAAGGGAGAAGAAGCCGATTCACACATGAAGATAGGATGATATTGGTACTGTAGTGGTGAGGAAAGATGATGTCAATGTTTGTAAATAAGAATAGATTTCTCCGGAGGCAGTTAAGGCGATAGGGAGCCTCAAATGTTTGCGAAGATGCAGAAATGTAGTGAGGACTGTATAGGTTCTTGTATCACATCCGAATAGGGTCGCAGAGCTCGAAACGCTGAAATAATCTAAATAGCAAATATCAGTCTATAAGTCTCCTCCATACCAGTGCTGGGTCACACAAGCTGGCTAGGGCTACAAGAAGAAAAAAAACAGCACCGGTAGTGAAAGAACCAGTATAGAAGGATACGGTACAATTACCAGCTTCGGCAGCAGTGTTGCCAATGCGAGTACGGGGAGGCAGGACCCAACGGTCCATGGATTTGTACGGTAACATAATGGAAAAACCGTGCAGAGAAATAGGAAAATGGATAGGAACAAAGCAGAGGGTACGCAGCACTTTGGAGTACAGAAGATAGGGCAGGTGCGTTTGTGAGAACACAAACACAGAAGCAGGGTCTTCGAGGAAAAGGAAAAATCGAGATAGATAGATAGATAGATAGAGATAGAGATAGAGATAGAGCAAACAAGTGCATTGAAGCAGGCTACTGTGCGCGACCGGAATTTTGGGAGGATTGGGCCGTATGGTGTGTCGTGTGCAAAAGAAAGCCACAAGGCTATGTAGCCCCAATGGAACATAATGGCAGTGAAAACAGAAGTGTTGAAGACGGGAGAGGGAGGTGGAGAGTGGGTCAAAGAAGGAACCTACGGAAATAGAAAACCTAATTGAGTAACAAAAAAAGTTGAAAAACAGCCCTGTTAGCAAACTGAAAGAAATAAGGTCCTTTGGTTCGGTACAATGCAAGAGCATTTCGTAAAAGAAGGTTCATGGGTGCGTGGACACATGCACAAACCAGAAACGAGTCACGATTCAGCAAGTTGCTCCAAAGACCAGGTTAAACGAAACCTCCCCTTCGTAGAACGTAATATTCCACCAATAAAAGGCAGTGAAAAATCATCCCTACTCTACCGTGCTCTAACACAATCAGAGCCGGTGTGCGGAATACCATTGATCCATGTTCCTAATAACTTAACAAGCAAGCTGAAGCTCTCCAACTCTCAGTCAAGATAGTTGACCGCTCAGAGCACATCAAGTAGTCTACGGAGATATTATTAGTCCAAAAGTAAAATGATTTTTCAAAAATAGTAATTAAATACATCTATTGCCTTGGAAAACTGCCGAGTATATGATTATTCAAGTTCCATCTAAACGTGTGTGGTCCGTCACCATCATATAATTGCTCGCATAAAGGAAGAAGTGGGCCAGGCCACGCCTGATACAGGTCTTACTAACGTAAGAATAGAAAAGTAATTTCAAATCAAACAGTTTTCTTTCGGTAACATAATTATCAGCACCGGTTTTCAGAGAAGTTTGAAGTATTATTAGCAATTGCAAATAAGAATATTGTGCCACATGTATTCAAATATACAGTCTTATCCAGTAGTCGATTTGCCGTGGGTGATGCGGGGTATTTTTTTTTTGCGTAAGAAGTTCACCCCACCCTCCTCCGGTTGATGATTTCGAATACTATCCCAACCAGGGATAACATCTTTGAATTTTACCCAAACAGGATGTACAGGAAGACACAATCACGGAATTGCTCAGGTTCCTTTCTAATATTCTTTCACCTATCCGATTATCTCTTCCGTTCTATAGGCCACAATCAAAAACAGTAAGTGCATCACATCTAGCAATAAAGTCGTTTGAAAAAAAGGAAAAGGCAGGGTAAAGACAGTCCTGTTGGAAATAATGCACACTAAAAAGAAAAAATAATATTGTTTATGCATGACGAAAAAAGCTTGCGGCGCGCTCTCGTAGATAGGTATTCTAGAAAGTTAGCAAGTCAGTGCAGACCACAGGACCCTAAATTAAAAATGTTGGTTAACGATAGTTCATTGTTCTATAAGGCCCACTTTACGTATAACAATAATCAGTATCACAGGAAAAGTTTCTTCGTATACTACGTCAATTAATAGTGCAAGAAATGCGTTGAAAAACTCAGAATCGGTTTTGTTTACTGAGAGTCTTGTGTGGTCCATTAAACAAACCAAATATGTTGCAGACTTATTTATTGCTATGTTATTCATTCGTTTTAGCCAAGTAGATGAAATATTCAGAAATAAGCAAGGGTTTACCCAGAACAAAACACTCCAGAATTGTTAACTGGTGTTCGAAATTGTGTAAGATGCAAGGAATAATATTTCATTTTGTAACGTTAATAACTAAAAAAAATTGCAAACTTTGCTTTCATATAATTACAAAGAAACAGGCCAGCGAGGTATTGTGTTGCGTCGTAGCGATACAGGTAGCGTGTCAGGCTACAAAATACGAGGACCTCAGTTGTTCCTCAGCCTGCTTGGTGTTGCTTGTTTGCAGTGGTCGAAATTTAATTCGATTAATAAACGTTTGTTGTGAGAAATCAAAGATTTGTTGAAGCCCTACTTAAACAATGTTGTTGGCAACCAGAAGTAGGTAGTATTTTATTTTGTGTTTAATGGGTCCTGAATTTAAAGGTGTCGACGTTCCCAATTAGGTACTAAGTGATAATGCCCCCTATCTCGAGATTCCTCGTCCGATATGGATTATCTATACGGATTTGAACTCGTCGAGACCTTTGAAATGACACCTCATTAGACGTCGTAGCCGTAGTATTTCCTAAGTTCATACTTCGAACAACTCTTACTTCGTATCCCACTCATTCGATCGGGATGATGAATTCGCTTCCTTGAGACCTTTCCAACGACTAATCAACCAGCTTTGCAGTTCAAGGAAGTAGTATCTCGAGTTACAAGCTGAGACAGGAAAGCGCAAAGCGGAAATATAAAATCCCATCAAGGTATATTCACAAACTGGAGATAAATTTGTTGTAGGGTTAATTTCACTGCAGAATCGTAACATTTGGATGTTATGAAGAAATTAAGTTGAAATGCTTGCAGGTCTTCCTTTCGTTTCTTTTTCCACAGAAACAAAAGAAAAATAGTAAATCCACAACTAGCGTCCTGTGAGGATAACTATTTTATAGTCCGTGTGCTATGTTAAGATTACCTATTTCTTGAGGGCAGATGAATATTTAATATTCGTTCTAGATTATATTTAGAAACACTCCCAGCACCCACAATCAAACGAAAAATATCAGAAATAGCAACGCACAGGACACAGGACACATAAAGTTAACCGAATAGTAAAAAGATTAGTGATAACAGTTGCTTAAAATTGTGGGATTTCCCCCTCCATGGTTAATAAATGTACTTGGGTGTGCGGCATGCAACGTCATACGACGCGTTTAAATTTAAACCCAGTTTAGAAGACTATCAAAACCGTCTAATTGGAATCGTAGAGTCTCTGAAGAAGTTGGTTGCTTCGATGCAACGAAAATAAGGCAGATTACATAAAGTGAAACACAATTAAACCAACGAAATGAGACACTCAGAAGTGAGAGGATGCATAGGACACCGAAAAGTAAAAAGTTCGAGTTCGTATTTCCTATGTGGCACAACATATTCATATTGTTTAGTAAATTTGTCACAAAATAATAATTCGTATAATGTGTGACACAACATATCATGTTTCTGTATTATACGTGATGGAAAACATTCAGATCTTGTATTATATATGCGAAAAAGGAACGCGAACATCAATAGCACTTACAAAATTTGCCTTCAGTCGTTGATCATGAAGATCGCACGAAAAAATCACGGTCGAAAGATCCTGGGGTCAACTCTAGCGCCAAACTTCTGTACTGAGGTAGTTGCAGTGGTTGGTCCTCAGTCAAGCAGGGTTAATGTCGGGATGGGACCTTGAACACTAGACCCTGGGAATAGTCCCTACTCTGTGCCTGAGTCAAGGATAGCGAAAAGTCATGCATAAAGATATTCAATGGAACGTAAGGACCAAATTGGGTATCCTTCATAAAAAGGAAGCAATTTAAAAATACCTCAAATTGCAAATAACATGTATAGGAGAGATATGGATCATAATTTACACAGGCAGTCCTGTGCATTGTAGGAGGTAAAGGCGGTCGAGCGTGGGACTAACCACTGTGCCTTACTTTGAGCCGTTTGTCGAAAATAGGTGGTGCGCCTTCTTTACTTCTCCAATAGGTCTTTGCGACGTGTGCGTACCGCACAGACCATACTGTTACATGGTTTTTGTATGGTTTATACCTTATGGCATGAATTCTCTAGATGACGGTACCGCTAACCCCACTAGCACATATACGGGTTCGAACGGGGAATTGAGGTTTAGTTTCATCAGTAACTATTATCGGTTGAACCAAACGGTTATGTATAAATCATATTTGAACAAAGACTTGACAAACATAGTACTAAAAAGTAATGCAATGACAGAAACGAAGTTTTATGGTGGCACACACACGAGGAAAACAGAGGGAATAGAAAACGATAATTCAACGAAGATAAGTCGTTACAGTGACGTGGAATTAAAGGTTCTTTTATATTATGGTATGACGATTGTCATAACGTACACAATATAATAAAAAGCACATAGAAGGAAATTAACGACATTCTGAGGGGAACGTTGAAAACAGATTGAAGTGGAAATGACAAAATAACGCTGATGTAACTTCGGTAATAGGTGGGGAAGGTGAAGGGGTGTCGAATAGGACATAGATTTCACTTTATATGCAGTGTTCTAAGGCGACATATTACACCACCCGTAGCAATGAATCGCAATATACTTAAAACGAGGTATGGCGTACTTACCTTATGTGTCAACCTGGTTGTGTAGAAAAGTGTCATTGAGGTCATAACCAAGCAGTGTGCCAGACGGAGAGAGGGATGAACACAGAAACGACACACGTGACATGGAGAGTAAAGGGAATACATGTCAAGGAGAATGAGTCCTCCATCCGAAGACATAGGCATGAAAAACACCAAACATAAACGCAAGGGAGCAAAAAAACATAAAATGAAAAAACAAAGCCGAGGGCAAACAGTACAAGAGTTACAACTCCCGGGGCGACTCAGAAGGACACGGTCGTATTAGTCGACCCAACACTTTCATCCCGCAAATCGGATACAGTATCCGAGAGTACGAGCAGCACCTCATACGCATCAGTGGACGAGGAACTGGACAGTTAACTAGGATGGCGTAAACGTGAGTTCGGGCCAGGAATTGGGTTGGAATAGGGGTCTTGTTAAGGTGCAGGGATAGAACCGGTAGGCACATAATACCGTCCATCGTAGTAAGTAGAATCTTCCAAGGTCTCGTTAAACGAACCTGCATACACAAACCCGGGTGACACTTCATTTACGACCAGGTCTTATATTAGCTGTTGAGATGACCTTGGGAAGGAGGGGCCCCTCTCCAGAGGTGAGTGCCCGAACAGTTAAGTCCACTGGATGAATAGTTAAAGTCCAGTGATGTGCCAGTGCTCGCTGGAGTGGGTTCAGATGGGCGAGGCACACTGGTGATACCAAAAGCACTGCGCACTCGACCAGGAATGACCAACGCTGGCGGACACGTGCGAGCGCGAGCCCGATTGCGCAGGGTCATTCATGTCCATTGGAAGCTGTTCGTAATGAGTGGCAAGCAATAAAAATAATTAAGCGTAAGTGCATACCCACGCACCGCACCGTCGGCAGCCGATCACCCGCACAGAGGAGAAGGAAGATGAGGTCAAACCACTATCACTTCCGCTCATGGTGAACACAAACACTGCATGAAACGTGTTAAAACGACTGCGCTAACGAATTCACATCCAAACGTAAAAAACCTGCTGCAAAGTTAATGGAGCAACCCGGATATGCTTAGCCGTCTCGATATAGCTAAATGAACACAAAAGCACGGTTGAAAAGAAAACAGGCTAGGTACAGCAAAGGATATAGAAGGTGGGTCGAACAAACAAACCAGATAGATAGATAGATAGATAGATAGATAGATAGATAGATAGATAGATCCATCCACCGATCGATCGATCAATACACATACAAGCACTTATATAAACCAACAGATTGTAAAACGATGAACACCAGTCAGGTAAACAAAGAAAGCACAAAAGAGGTTAAGGGAAATCGTTTTTTGGAAAAAGTCCAACCATTTTCTCCTTACCCATCTCGTGCACGGAACCCAAAAACGATAGCTAGGGTACACAAGTGAAAAACTAGTTTTATGCAGGTCACTGTGGTAAGGACCAGCTAAAAAAGAACAGATCACATTGAAACGACACACATGGAAGCCTCACGTTGGTAGCCTCCCCCCTAGGGGGTTCAGTTAAATGTGTAGCCGACCAAACAAACACATCAATTCAAACGGATAAGTTCTGAAGAAACAAACAAATAGTAACGATTACAGGTTGCGAAGGGAAAAGCTACAAGAACCTCAAATAAAGAGAACACACATAAGAACAAAGGATTAATCACTTTGCACTCTAATGATAAAAGGAAAATCACAGGCACCATTGGACGTTTTCGGAAATTCCAACCGACGCGAAGGAGATAAAGACTCTATTGATAATATTAATCAGTTGTGGCCTTAATAAAATCAAGCCGTTCACCAACTCCTGCGGCGAATGGGAGCGGCTGTAAAGTAAAATGGTGAACCGCACAATCCGATAATATTGGCACAAAGGTAACACAGTCCAAATAATCTCCTACGAAAATTGGTTCTGTAGATCGCGGTGACACTGAATGTAAAAGCTGCGTAAAACAGATTCATACCCATGCATGGCCGCCACTATCGTGCACTGTTACAAGAAACGTCGACACGGTCTGGTGAAAGAATCCGCTCCCAGGTAACATCCACAGTGGGGAGGAGAAAACAGGAAAACAAAAGCGCAAAACATATTCGTACCCCAAACAGAGCAAAACAAAAGTAGAAATAGCGGTAAAACTAGCTGATCCAAAGGATAGTGTTTGGCGGAAATCGTCTGGGGACAAGTGCATGTTGTAACCTCGGTAATACCGTTTCAGACTTGTGGTGTTAGAGCAGTACCGAAAGCCGATGCTGAAGGATTTGAAATGAGTAGATGACCGTGATGACATAATAATTACACGTGGCAAGGCAATAGTAAGCGTGTTCAGTAGGAAGCAGAGCATAAATACACTGAGACATCCCAATGTGGGAGAGGGGAAGAATACTATTCCAAAAACCAAGTAAAGGAAGACAAAGAAGGGCCCCCAGAGCCCTACAATACCGGAAGTGAACCCCGCGGACAGGAGTAACGTATGGCAAGCACAGGGTTAGTACGACAATATGTAGAAAAATATAGAGCCTCATCGTCATACAACGCCAGATGTCGGGTAAGGAGTAATGGTCCTGACAGGTTGTGTAAAAGCGTCTTACCTATTTATGACAACGCTTTCGCCGACGAAGTCGAAAACGGATATCGTAATTGGATTTAAAAAGTTTTATAGTTAGCTCCATGTTGTCACGTGAATGGAAAAACGTACACCGAACGTAGTGATTGTCAGTAACCACTACAAAGGAAAGCGCATTCCGAAAAAATCCGTAACTGACGCCCTTAGAACGTATGCTGACAATATTGTAAAGGCCATTGTAATCCAATGTTGTGAGGCGACGAAGCGGAGGAGAAGATTTAACCAAATCGACTAAAAAATGAAAGCAGTAGTAATAGTGGATCCCGTTGAATAGTGAGTAGAATAGGTACCCACTAGTGAGCCAAAGTAGGATCAGTAGAAGAGGTTTACATTCCGGACACAAAGTAGGGTCTGTAGAGATAAACATCAATGGACAGTAACAATACAAGAAAGGGTATAACGGATGGAAAACGTGCGCACGCAGCTATAGCCATGAGAATATGTGGACGGGCTGAGCGGTGGTAGTACCAGTGACACAAAACATAATGTCAGCATTCATAACCGTAGATGAACGGGATCTTGTTGCAATATTCAAGGCAGCAGAAGAGGCGGTACTACAATATACACCTAGGAACGAAGCCCATCTTAATCAAGCAGCGGAGGCAGCGGTAAGTAATATGCGCTACTGTCGACGTTCTGAAAGATGGGTGGACAGTCGGTGCATCTGGCGCGTGATCAATATGGGTGTTTCCCGCCATCCTAGTCTATGTTCGGGATCGTTCTACCTACGACCAAGTCAGTGTGACCATCAGTGCACAAAGTTTTTGAGTGGGAAATGGATAGTCCATAGTGAAGAAGTCGAGAGTGCTTTCATCTAACAAACAATGAATACCATGTAGGCACCACACACGTTGGATGAATTATTTACTACCTACCTATCCGCGCATTACGATGCCGCGCTGATGAAACACCATTTTGACCTGGGACTACGGCAAATCGTAAACACAGATGTTGCCAAACTGAAGGACATACTGATGTAAAAGGACGCATGGGAAGCATACGGGGACAACGACCCTCCCTCCACCGGATATCAGTCATGATAAAGTGCTAAAACCGGCCCCTCTCCTTCCGAGGACAAACCACTCTGTGCTACACAAGGATAAACAACCGTGTGCTAAGTACAGAACCTTGCGTGGTGATGACGTCGTGCGCGGATTGGTATGCGCAGAGCAGGTTATAGGTTACAGGAGTAGGAGCTAGAACTAGCGTTAGTATAGCAACATGAGTCAAACGAGCGAGTTGGGGAAGACGATAGTTTGTCCGACAATGATTTTGTGCACGCCCTTGATCAACTTGAGCAAACGCTGGGCTGTTTTGCCACGGGACGGTGTGTTTCCATGAGAGCTAGTAACACTGGGGGTGTGAAGCAGGACGACATACCCAGGACCAACCCAATGTTCAGCAGTCCGCTAAGAAATCCCTGTCAATGTCGACTGAACATTATAGACGAGCTTTGTATCAGTGACGCTATTGTCCGATGGGAGTGTGAAGTGTTGCCGCTAATATGTTCCGGGTACTTCAGAGACGATAGAAATCAATACGCTCTCGCCTGCTTAAAAGACAACAAGAAAGAGGTCGATACCCGCACTCGGACAGCTATATTCACTCGAAAATATTTCCCAAATATATAAGGTGTAGCGGGAACAGCATCCGAACACTGCAGCTTCCACAATTCAAATGTTTTAGTGTGAGCTTTGAAATCTTGTGCAGCGAAAAGTCAAGGAGGTAAGGGAAAAATCGTCCATAAAGACATCGCAGCCAAACCATAAAACCAGTGTTGTGCGTTCAACGTATAGCCGTAAGGCTACGTAGTGAATGTTTAATAGTATGACGGTGACGCGCTTGGACACGCAAAAGCCCAAACCCTGTGTACCCAGTGGAACAATGATAAGTGTAACTACGGTAGGTGTGCACCCCAAACCATGGAGTAAAACAATAATCCCAAGAGGACAAATGCCAGTGTGTGTGTGTGTACATGGATTCCGCAAGCGTCATGGTACGATCTAGTGAATGCAAACTGTGCAAAGACAAGGAAATATGTTGTCATATTGGTGGAGCCGAAGTGAACAATAAAATATATACAATCGTGAAAACAGAAACATATAAATACACTAGAACTGTGTGTGGTTAGCAATATCCGTAGGGGAATAGCAGTATACGGTGGTTACAGCAGAACCGTATGAATATGGTATTATATATATAATGGGACGGTGTGATAGGAAAAATACACCTACTATGGACAGTGATATAATATATACATATAATGGATCGCAAGGTAAAATGTAATGTAATGTAAACAAAATATGCATTGTAGGTGTAGTGGTCAACAACCTTAAAAATATATATATATAGCGATCCATAGGCGATGTGCTTTTAATGCTTAACGGTATGGTAATGTGTTACGATTCATATCAACTGTAGGATTCATATTGAGAACACGCGAACCGCGACACTAGGTGACTTTACACGTAATTCAAAACGCTAACTAGTAGGCGTAGTAACTGTTGTAGCCATGCACAATAATGATTCAGACGGCCTCATCCGACATGTGCAACGAATACGAGTAGTAGTAGTAGATGTAAGAGTGGTGACAATGTACAGCGGCCTACGCAGTGCCAAATAGGGAAAGCAGGTGGCGCCACCTGGAATGTGGAAACATTAGGGGTAGTAGCAGTTGTACGCCAGCCGCTAACACCTAAACATTCCTAATGTCAATACACCAAACCATGTAATCAATGTCGACATGTGGAATGTGTAAAGACGAACAACAGTAGTACTAGTTTATGTATCCTACGGCATCTTCATTAACCACTAGTTTATCCACATCTGTATTGGCAGTGCCTACATTTAATAATAAAGCTCCAAAGAAGTAGTGGTGGTTGTGGCAACATCCAGTCGATGGCAATGGGTAGTGACCGTGAATCTATATTAGCAGTACGTATTTGGTATGCAAAACGAGTAATAATAGTAGGATATGCATTCATACCAGTTGTGCATACAGGTAATGGTATTACTCCAGAAAATGAAAGCTGATGTTTCTACATCATCCATCACGTAATGTTCCCATCAGCACCAGCCTCTTACACGAACTCAATGGTATACAATTAAAGCAGGTAGTAGTAGTAGTAGGTGTTCCAGGGGTTAATGCACTCAGATGCGTGTACTTGGTATGTACTCTGATGTAGTAGTACATGTTATTCGGAACAAGATCTACACACATGGCTTTAAAGAATGGTAATGTTACTATTCGTCGCAAGCTTGTAACCTCACCTGTAATGCCGAATCTAAATAGTAGTACTCACCACTGTGGTTTACGATCAAACACACACGCTTCAGAGCAACATCTAGACGTTAAATACTAATGCTGGTGTCGCGAACAGTAACCTAAGAAGTAAATTAAATGTAGAGTTGCTCGTCGGTTAATGTACACCCAACCTAGTGGCTGTGGTGACAGTGTAGTCACACTACCAAAAACAGGGTAATTAATGTGCATAGACTAATGGTTAGTGAAGTAGGCCACACAGCGAATGCAACTGCGTGTACAACCATCATCACATGACCCAGTCGGAAAGCAGAACTAGGTAGTAGTAAAGTCCGGCACACTAATAACAATACTAGTAGTAGCTATACTGCAGGGCACTTAGGTACGATTTGTTGTAGTAGTAATCACTACGCCGCACATAGTGCTTAAATTGGTAACTACATGTCGAGGATTAGGTGGCAACCAAGATCCATCACGATTACATCCACATAAGCCCACCGTTGTGGTAGAGTCGTCCCTGGCGCTGAGTTCGTGTAAATAGTCACTACGTAGTACATAGTGGTGGTGTGTGCAACACAGGTAGGTAATGGTTGAGCACTGTATAGACATTATACTACGGTTAACAATTGTCATTATTCGGAAAAAGTACTGTAATCACTCAACCAGGCTAGGCTCGTTTGGTGTTACACGAATAACGAATACGTGTAAATAACGTAAAGTGAAAGTGGTATAGTAACAACAACAAAGACCGGAAGACACCGGCCATCAACAATAATGATTACAACGAGCACAGAGGTAACCAACGCCACCGTGGAGATGCATTATTTGGCTATGTGTTTGCCCAGAGCAAACTAAGACCCAGTACCCGCGTGCTGCAGGACTAGCAATACTGGTAAAGCTGTGAAGTACCTGTATGGAGGGTAACAGCACATTCAAGGGGATGGGCAATGTATGAAATTTACGTCAGGGTAAAAGCAAATGGAACATGGACGTTGAATATATATATTTAATACACTACCTACCATTCAGCGAATGTTAAGGTACAATTAAGAGTGCACAAGAAATATAGAAAAAATCACAATCGAACCATATCCGCACAATGCACACAATCCAGGCAAAGAATGAATAACTTTCAAGTGTGTGTGGGTGCACAAGGCACACACTAATAGTCTATTGTTTGTACACACTCCCTAATGGTACTGTCTGAATACAATCGCTTATCGTATTGTTCAGAAGGCACAAACTATCTGCACCGCAATAGTTTGGTTGTACAAAATAGGCACTAGAACTGTCAGATTAAATCATTAGTTCCTTCATAGGGCCCAAACGAACTTAATCGGTATAGTTTATGTGTGTACAATGCCTACTAGTACTGTCTGCTTATAATTGGTTAGTCGTCATGTACAGAAGGCACACACTATCCGCAACGCAATGCGCCTTGATACTATCAGAGTAAAAGCATTAGTTCCTTCAGAATGTACACACTAACGGAAACGACAAAGTTTGTTTGTTTGTACACAATGTGAAAAGGACGTCCAATTGACTTCCCAGGATACCTACAATCTCTATCCATATGGACATGATATTTATGATAAATGAATATCCCAGCGGATTAAGAGTTAATCCATTTTGACATGATATGTACGCCCAATGGACATCCCAGCCATAGCCCGCTGCTATTCCTTACAGCCTCGGCACTTTCGCTTCCCTTACGGGGAAAACCGTACCGCTGCAGTTTCAGTTTTTTGCCGCTTGGAGCGCTTTGCCGACTGTTCCCGACTGCTGTTTAGAAGCTGTTGTGTATAAGTGATTGCCTTCTCGGTAGACGTTTGTTCTAGTTAATAATTGGAAATTATATTCCCAAATTAATTGGAATCGGAAATAAAATTTCCTACATCTTAATATTGGTAACAATTGGGTTTTCCTGTAGGAATATGTACTGAACAGGAATATGAACTTCTGAAAGTTTTGATTAAACATTAATCAAAACAAATAACTTGAATTAAATGTTTAAGGAACGTATAAAAAATTAATATAATATGTGGCTCTGTGACCGTCTCAAAAAATTAAACTGACTTTCTATTTAGCAATCATCAGGTACGGTAAGCAAAAGGGAAAATAAACGATTATTATTTTGAAAAACCTGCTTTCTTTAATCGAAGGTAATTAAAAAGGAGAAAAAAATATTTACAAGAGAAAAACATGGAGAGCACTGTTATAATGAAAATTGAAGAATATATGCAGTGAGTGGATATGACAGCGTTTCGTATGCTTTTCTCTTGAAAACAGAATTATTTTGGTACTTTTTAGATCGATTAAAGTGTCCCTGGTGGATGATTGGATAAATTTGTCGCCTTATAATCAAGGGGTCCCAGGTTCGATTTCAGGTAGGAACACAAGTGATATGGATCCCACATTAAACCGCAAGTCCCGTCCTTAGGATATCATCATCAGCATTTGGAAGGACAATGACAAGCCACATTGGGTTCACCTTGCCCGAGAATCTTTGGGTCCAAGACTTTCCTTTAGGTAGACACTAGACATTTGCCTTTTGTAGAAATAAAGAAATATTTAAAACCACGAACCACACTATCTACATAAATAGCTTAATGCACACTGCGATTAAAATTCTATCAAGTTAGTTCATTTGTAACCATTGAAACTACACACGCCTGTACTAAATTATTATTATTATTTTTTCATATGCCATACTGCTGCGTTCCTTTCTGCAAAAGTGAAAGGGGCAAAACAAAGGGCGTAAGTTCTCATGAATCTCCTGTGGATCCGGAACTGAAAAGAAAGTGACTGAAGGTGATATCTAGGGACAATTTCCAACCTAATGTAAAGTCCAACTTTTCTGTTGTTTGTAGTGAACATTTCAAACAAGATGATTATAAAGTTGGGCTAAAATTGAAGAAGCTTAAGCCAGGCAGTGTAACCTCCCAGTTTCCAGACTACCCTTCGTACAAAATTCCAGTTAGAGAAAAAAAACCGCGAGTTAAAAAATGTGTGGAACCACCGAGCCGACAAGCAAAATGCAAATGTGTTAGTAACCTTTTATCAGGGGAAACTACTTCAGATATAGTTTCTTCAAATTCAGACATATCCGAAACGTGATCTGTTGAAGTTCAAACCGATCAAGAACTACTACTGAGATTAAGCAACTAGAAATGGAAATCAAAGCTCATAAAACGAAGATCTGGCGGTTAACAGAGAAAGTTAAGGCAAATGAAAGGAATGTCAACCAGCTGACACAGGAACTTAACATGTATAAGAACAACGAATATCATCAGTCATGGCAAAACATCCTTTCGCATGAAGACAAGGACGAAAAGTGTTTGTTCTTACTCGAGCAAGTTCGAAAAATTTGTAGAAAATCCCCCAGATGGAGTGAAGCAACTATGAAACAGTATATAATATGGCAGTACTGCTCACCGAAAGCCTATAATTATGCAAGGGATTTTGTTTTAAAATTAACGTGCTCACGTACTCTAGGTCGTTTTGTAGGCGATGTGTCTCTTGAGACAGGTGTTACACCTTTAATTACAACGAGGATAAGAGCAGAAGCCGAAAGCTTAAAAATGGATGAATTGTTGTGCAGCTTGATCGTCGATGAAATGTCAATAAAGCAACAACTACAATATGACGTGCAACTAGGAAGATACATTGTTCGGAGAACAGGATTCATCAATTCATATTTAAAAAACTGACGTGTGAAAGTGTTAGCAGAAAATGAAACCACAAAAGCGAAGAAGGTGCCAGTACTTGGCAACAGACTACTGTGCTTTATGATCTGTGGTATTTCAACTAAAGGTAAACTTCCAGTAGCCTATTTTTTTTACCAAAAACTTTCCGGAGCTCCACTCCATACGTTAAGGTTGTCGGTCATCCATGAAGTAGAACAGTGTGGGTTTTTCGTATTACGATTGGTTTCAGACAATCATAAAACCAACGTACTGATGATGAAGAAACTGTCACAAAGCAAACAAGTTCTGAGCGGCATACAATATCCAGAAGATCCAAGTCGACCACTATTTCTAGCATTTGATCAGTGCCATATTTTGAAGAACATCAGATCCCTTTTCCTTGAACGAATAATGTTTGATGAAGAACACATAATAACTGGCCTTTACGTAACAAAATGTGAAATGCAGGCTACTGAAACCATCAAACCTGTTCATTTTCTCTCTAGTAAGCATGTTCTCCCTACAAATATAGAAGAAATGAACGTAAAGCGTGCAAAGGAAGTGTTCTCAACAGACGTTATAACAGCGTTGAAGTTGCTAAAAGAAAATTCAGATTTCGATACCAAAGGGCATGAGTTTTCTTCAGCTGGGTCTACAATAAAATTCATGGAGTATATTTTGAAGTGGTTCACTCTTCATGATATTTCCGGTACCAGTGACTATATTGAAACAATAAACCAAGACAAAATGCACTTTTTCTCAATGGATGATGAACGATTGAACTGGCTACAAAGCGATTTCCTGAATAATCTTGAGCTTGTCAAGAATGAGAGCATCAAACTAGAAAAAGAGTTTCTAAGTAATGAAACTTATGAAGCCATTAAACTTACAATGAACTCAACTGTTGACTGTACTCGTTATTTACTACAACACGGATTTCACTTTGTTCTTACTCGAAGTTTCAATAGTGACCCTTTAGAATTATTTTTCAGTGGGATTCGCCAAACAGCTGCAAATAATATACTTGACTGCCGAAGTGTTACATTTTCTATGAATAAAATACTGAAAACGGGAATTTTGTCACCTCCATCGACATCAAGTGTTGACATACACGAAAGACAACTTCCGTTAGGAGCAACAGCTACGAACGTAGGAGAGGAAACAACGTCTGAGATAAATGCAGAAATGATGAAGCTGCCAACAAATGTGATGAATATTCTTCAAAAACTGCAAATCGATGAATTTCCCAATCGATGTAACATTAAACTTTCTTCGCTGGGGTATTTAGGTGGATATATGGTAAAGAAAATGATAGCAAACATATCCTGCACTGAATGTAGGGACCTAATTTCTACAGATCCATTCAGCTCAGCGCTCATGGACCTAATTTATAAGCGTGACTATGATAATACACTGCATTATCCGACACTCAAATTTGTAAATATTTTAATATAATTGGAGAGTTTTTCGAAGAATCTGTGGTGTATTTATCGAGGTCTGGCATTAGAGGGCAATTAGAGCGCTACATCAAGCCAGAACTGGAAAAAGCAACTTGTCTGCAGTGTTCCTTGGATTCTTCTCATTCTAAAACTACTTCGAGTTTGATTTGTAAATTTTTCTTACCCATTCTTCTAAAGCGAAGGGCCTTAGCCATTACGGAATGTTTTGAAAAACCCAAGTATTTAAATTCTAAACCTCTCAGTCGAAAGTTACTGCGTATGTAACAGCTAGCAGCGTTGTAATTTTTGAAGAGAGAGAGAAAATAACGTTTACCGATATCTCCATCTAACCTCTTCTAGTACCAGCAACTAACTCCTCGGCTGACCCTATGGGGTAAAAAGAGGGCATGGGCAGGGCCATGTGGGGTGATTCCACTAGCGCTAAACCATGTTGGCCATGCTATTGCTGGTACTTGTCAGTGGCGGATTTACGAGAGGGGAGCTTTGGAGCTTAAATCCTCCCCAAAATTCTGGGATTTCTAAAAAAATCGAAATAAATGTTACTCATTCTATTCTCATAAACTGCATTGCCCCGCAAAAATCCGCGTTTTTATTAACTAAGTATTTCTAAGAGAAGTCGATTCTAAAATATTTTTCTAAATTCGCCACTGGTACTAGTTATTGATCACAGACTGAGTCGACTTCCGGGACCTAGGAGAATTTTAGAACACTGGGAATGGAACCCCAGCTGCTGTATTGGCACGAGAGAGAGAGAATGGGACAGAATTTGTTCTTTTTGGTGCCCTTCCAACTATGCGCTCGGGGCACGTACCCCCTTCCCCCTTCCCGTAATTGCGGCCCTGGAAAAAAGGCAACAAGATGGTATTTTAGGTACTTGGTCTATCACATTATTTAATACCAATAAAATACTCAGAAACACAATTGGTCTACGGAAAAACTCTATTTCTCGCTGAAAATGTACACTGTTTGTTAGTGTTTAGTCATGTACAACGTGTATATTCGTTTCAGATTGCAATACTCGAACACATAGGAACACAAATACACAGAGTTTATACGTAAATCACTTAATTCAACAGTCGAAGAGCATTTCTTATTCAGGTGTCGAAATAAAAGTATCTTTCATGGCTTTATACCTACAGACGGCAAGTAGCGCCACAGCGGGGAAACATTGAATTAGCACCAATAACAAGCAGAGGGGCAAAGTGCCGAGGCTGTAAGGAATAGCAGCGGGCTATGTCCCAGCAAACTGAAAATATGCATTCATATGAACATGGTAAGTACATCTATAAGTCGTACTGTGGATGTTGGTATGGACGTCGAATGGATATTAAGAATATTTATTTAATTATTAGGAAAACAATAGGCTAATGCCTATTTACAGTCTTCCATCACATAAGGAAATAATAGAAATTAGACACACGACAATATATATATATATATATATATATATATATATATATATATATATATATATATATGTATAAACCCAACCACATATAACAAAATATAAAGCACGTTTTAAACCCAATCACATAGATCTAAGCAAAGACATTAATACAATTTCCACAAGATTGAATAAAAAAATAACAAAACAAAGACATTAATACAGTTTCCATAACATAGAATAAAAATATATAAACCCAATCACATAGAACAAAACAAAGTCCTTAATATAATTTCCACAAGGTAGAAATTCAGTAGTTTATTCTCTCACATTTAATCAATCTAGAGTGTATACTCGTTTTTGTCATATTGTTGATATCTTCTTGTAAGTACTTATTATAGGTAGCACAAGATCGCCATATAGGAGACTTTAACATACAATTTGTTCTAGACTTGTTACAGAAGAAGAAAATATTGTTGTGCATACGAGTTCTAAGTGAGGGATCTTTTATACTACGTAATAGCTGCGATTAAGTCTGTACAATCAACTTCATTATTAAATATTTTCGAACGAAATATAATATCGTTAATAGTTCTCCTTTTTTCCAACGTCAGAAGATCAAAATTTCCTGCCAGGAGCGAAAACGAATCAAATTTTCGATAAAAATAAGTTTGTTTACACGCTAAGAATCTCAAAATTTTGACTGAATGATCTCAATTGTCTTAGAATATTTACTGCATTGTGGATTTCATATTATAGATGCATATTCCAATTTAGGTCTGACATAGTTAAAATAAAGTAACTTGAGAACCTGTGGATTATTAAAGTCTTTTGCTAATCTCATGATTAATCCTAAGTTTCTATATGCTTCATTTTTATGGTCACAATATGTGTGTTAAATGTTGAATGTGCATCAAAGATTACACCCTGACCTTTTACTGAATTAGCATTGTTTAATTGAACACCGTTAATTGTGTATGTGTACGTATATTTATTTTTAAGTTTAGTGAATAAGAGTTTTACATTTATTAACATTTATAACAAGATTATTTTCCTCACACCACTTAGCAACATTGTTTGGTCACTCTGAAGTTTATTACAGTCTTCAATACAGAATATCTCCAAATATAGTTTAAGTCATCAGCAAATAGAAGTCTTTTAGAGTTTATAATACAATCCGATAAGTCATTAATGGATATATAAAGAGAAGAGGTCCTAAATTTGATCCTAGAGGAACACCTGATCGAACTTCTTATTGCCTGAAAATAAATTCTTTGTAAACAACAGACTGTTTACGATTTTTTAAATAAGAAGCAATGAACGTTAATGAAAGTTCTGTAAAATTAAAGTAGCTGAGCTTACGCAACACAATTTCATGATCTACAGTATCAAATGCTTTTGCCAGGTCAGCGTAGATAACATCAATTTGTGCACCTTTGTCTAAACCTGATGTTATGTAATCACTAATTACAGCTAAATTTGAGTCTGTTGACCTTCTAGTAAGAAAACCATGCTAAAATGGTGATATTGCACTTCGAATACGATTATTTATTCTATTGTAAATAATACTTTCGAACACTTTAGCAAAGGAAGGTCAATAGTTTCTTAATTCATTTTTAGAATTTGATTTTGGAATCGGACAAACAACAGCTTCCTTCCATTTATCCGGAAATGTTGCCGTTTTAATTGATAAGTTAAAAATAAACTGTAGGGGAAGTTTAAGAATTTCTCCGCAGCCTTTTACGACATGGTCTGATCCGGTACGTGGGAGGTACGTGGTCTGATCCGATTGATTGTTTTGTTACATTCAACAGTTCGAACGAATCTAATGAATTGCATTTGTTGTCTACATCTTTTATTTCATATTTTGCAGATGATATTTTATATACTGATTGAAAGTGACGTGCAAAACATTTGGCAATCCCATCATTATCATAGATTTTTTGTCCCTTGTATGTCATTCTAGAAGGTCATTTAGAATAGTATTTTAACTATAGGTTAAGAACTTCTGGTAAGCTAATGATCTGTTTTTTACTTGTTTTCTCAATTAGACAAATTTTCTATAATGATAATGAGAGTTTCTAATTCCTTTTTTTTCATTTCTTATGATGATACGATTTACGTTTAATATTGGTAATTATTTCTCTGGTAAACTAGGATGGGTATGAATTTAATGTCATTTTTCTTTACTGGAAGACATTTATCTAGAGAATCATAAATTATTTTATAAAACCTAGTAAGAGCTTCATTGACATTATCAAAATTTTCTAAACATTCCCAGTCAACTGTAGCTACTTCCCCATACAGTAATTCAAAATTATCTCGCCTGAAATTATAACTTCTAATGTTTTTTAATTTGGTTTTTGACAGTTTCGTATAAGTTATTCTAATTAACAATGCAGGATGATGTTGATCTTCTTTCACAATAGGAGAAGTTTCATGTTCAACCTGGACACTTTTGATATTTGTTAAAAGTAAATCTAAAGTCCGACCGTTTTTGTTGGGTGTGTGGTTAAGTGATTCTAATTCAAAATATGTCATAAGATGTATTAATTCCTGGCATTTTGCTGTGGCGTTTGTGATGTTTAAGTTTGCACCCTTTATTTCGGGTATGTTAAAGTCTCCCAGAAGGCAAATTGTATTACCCGGTGGACAACTGCTTTCAAGATACGTAACAAATTGTTCATAGCGTTCAAGCGGTCAATTAGGTTAAAAATAAACAATACACGTGTACATAGATAATATATTACTTACAAATTTAATGAGAATGTATTCAATATCATATTCTATATTATCCATTTGAGAAACATAATATTTTTGTTGTACTGCTAGAATCACTTCACCTCCCCAACATTTACCACGCATTTCTGTATTCCTATCTCTCCTGACTAGCACATAACGATCGTCAAAGAGTTCAGAGTCATAATGAGAATCTCCCAACCATGTTTCCACTAACGCTACTACTTTGTAATTACCTGATAAAATATTACAATAAATTTGTGTTGTTTTGGTCCTGGTACCATTGATGTTTTAGAAAAGTACATCTATAGAAAAAGCCCCCCCTTTTAATAACACTTGCTTTGTGGTTGTCCTCTTTTGTTGTTTCAAGATATATACCGGCTCCCTTCCTACCTGATTGAAAGTTAACATTTCTTGGTTGTCAACAGAAGGCCTTCCCCTCCTTCTCCCGAAGTTGAGAGTTCAGCAACCATGAAATTTTCCTAGATTTAGCTGTAGGTTTATTTTTAGCTGCGTCGCTGAGAACACTGCCACTACCAACACTAGCACAAACATATGTTTCTTGAACACACAATTGCAGTGATGCAATCTGTCATCCGAGACACTGGCTGACGATCTTTACTGGCCTGAGGGCTGTCAGATTTCTCCTGGCCGGACGTTACAGCTGGGGCGTTCGAAACCGGGCTATCACTATTGATAGTCACATTGCATTTATTTTTAACTGTTGTTGCGCCTTCACTCACTAAATGATTGTTTCCCGTTTCAAAGTCCCATATACTGTAATTCCTCCTATCTATCACTAAATATTTATATTGTGGATGAGCACTGAAACCTCTTCTTTTAGCTTCTATCATGTGTTTCTTCAGTCGATTTCTTTCATTACGGACAGCTGCTGAAAAGTCTTCATCTACGAATATCTTGGTACCACGTAATAAATGTTTATTTTTAAGTATTTGTTCCCTTTTTGTCCTTCAATAATTTAAACACCATCGGTCTATTTCCTTTCTTGGCATTTATCCTGTTTGCTCTTTGAATGTCATCATTATCGTTCTTTACTTTCAGTTTGTTTTCAAATAAGTCGCGCATTTTTTCGTCAGTTTCATCCCATGTATCTCGTCCTGTTTCCTGTAAGCAGTACACTACAACATTTTGTCTTCTTGATCTATTTTCCAAATCGTCTAAATTTCTCTCTAGCCATGTGATGTAGTCTTGAATATTAACATCTTTGCAAACGTTTTCAATTTGGTTTTCAACAGATTCAAGTCGAGTACCTAACTTGTTCAACATTTTCCTCACTTGTTTAAGTTCAGTTGTTATGCTCTCCTTCTTACTACGCATTTCTCGCACTAAGCCCTTCATGTCTGTTGCATCTGATCTAGGGCCCGGGCCTGGGTTTCGTTCTACACATGATATTAAATGAATTGTTAATATCACAAAACCGTACTGAAACGTAGTTTGTATGTAGCGGAATCACACAACATTCCGCTTTCTTAACTTTCATTGCATAGCACGGGAACATGCCTCTCCTCGCTCGCCAATCAATGAGAGAGACAGCGAGCGTTACACTTAAATGCACTCTGGAGACTCAGCAACAAGCGTCCGCACAGTATGACTGACAATGTATAGTTGCGATCACTATTTCATTCGATTCTCCATTCAGTTTTCTTTTACAAATTAAATGTTCCTGAAAATAATCCAAAGAAAACAGTATTATCTCGAACTCTGGTTTACTCTGAGTTATTTTCTCATATTCTATATATGTAGCTTAATTACACATAAATCAGGAGAAAACATCTTTCTTGTTTAAAAGGAAATCTTTAGTGATATAATTTTATTTATGTCGAACTTTAAAATGAAAGTACATGTATAGTGGTAAGTAAGTATTTATTTAAGTTAACCTATCTAACTTGGTACTGTTAGAACGATTGCCACAGGGGAGGGGACAATTCAGCCAAACTTGGTGCCGGTCCCAAGCCTGGGAAAATGAGGTGGGTTGACGTCAGGAAGGACATCCGGTCTTAAAAGCTGTGCGAAAACCGTATATGATGGGTCGTGTAAACGATTAAGTAAGCATTCAACAGCACAGTTGCAACACTAAGATGCACATATCACGAATGACAACAATTACCTTAACGATAGACAATGTCATTGTTCGACATCAATGCCGAAATAGCTTCTTTGAATTAGGCCAGGGTCGCCTTCAGTATAGTTTGCGTTGGTTTAATATAAATATATACCACGTCAGTTCTCATAAAATTTGATAAAAATATTACTATTTTGCGACTAAAATTAAATTGAAATAGTTATAGCAATCAGTAATAGTTGACTTGTAAGTTACAGAAATCTACATGTACCAGATGAGTAACAGCTCCACCAAGCACGCAGAGCTGTCTGACTCTTCCTAGGGTATATTTTTTTAAACTTTTGCAAAACCTTCTTTAATCGGCTTTTAATAGTAGGTAAACACATCCATAACACTTGTTTCTGTCTCTCTCTCCTTTCCGCTCCCCTTCAATACCCAACTCTATGGTAACTTCCACAGCTACCCTACCGGGTACAATACTTTTTTCTAACAGTCGTAATTGTTATAAAATTCCAACACTAACTTTGACGCGCGTGCTATATGGTTCCCATCCTATTGGGGGTTACTTCCACAAACTGGTCGGGATACCATTTTACTTGCACTGTAGGCCCAATCCTCAGAAAATTACAAGATACTTTAGGACGTAAATAATGCTTCTACAAATCTCAGCTGTGATTTATCCCGCGCCATTTACAAGTAATTGCAACTTTAATCATGCATGCTACACAAACTCAATGCCTTCCATGAATTAACAGATCAGCTTACCGTTTAATTTTCTTCTGTTAACGACTGCGTCTCTCACAGTCGAAAATAACATTCATATCCTCAGATTAAATTAAATAATTTACTAATACTACCATTTCATTGCATTTCTATTAGTAAAAAGTCCCGCTTGCTGGCTTAATAAAAATGACTAATTACACTTTTCTCTCTTTTAGGACATTCTTACTTGTACTAACATCAACGGCAGCACAGAGTTCCTTGCAACCCTCTGTCCATGAAATATCAGTTGGGCTGTAATTGCTACCAATTCCACAAGCTATTGTTTATAGTCAATTCTGGCCTATATCATACAAGGTACCGTTTCCTACACCAACAGACAATAAATTTTGCTATAACATGCGAACCTCTAGGACGGTGGAAAATCTGTGCTCCGTTCTTAACATTGACTAATGCCCTCAATAAGTTAACAGATGAATTAAATGATCTAGATTTCCTAAATAGTGAGCCCTACCACTCCTTTTGATAAGAAACAGCGTTTCTCCCCTTTACCGGACATTTCTTCAATTATCTGTATGGGACGGCAACAGATTCAGAATTGGAAAATTTCAAATTAAATATTAAAGAGGTTAAGCGTCACATTCAGAACTTATAGACACACGAAGTAGGAGTTCATAACACATTATCAAATTTTTATATTGCTATCACAAGACTGGCAAATGAATCGCGAAGAGAGTTCACCGACGTTCATACAGCTATGAAAAACGTATTAACTCGAGAGGATTCAATATTCTAAACTCTCACCACTAATTCCAATAAAATGCAATCATTTATTACATTTCTTTTACAACTCGACAGTCAATTTTTAAACAATTTACATCACTTTCTAACGCAGCTGTACCACGATGCATATTCAAAATGGAATCAAAAATTGTTCCCAAGGTCTCTCATATCGCCAAACATTTTGGTCACTGACCTTACGTCACTTAAATTCAAACTTCGGGCAAAAAACTACACAATAAGCCCGACATTTTCGGCCGAAACAGCCTACGACCTCCCACTCACGTCATGTGTATACACAGATACAGATATTTTGGTGCATGTAAAAGTACTTCTAACCCAACAAGCACTACCCTCTGGCTTATTTAAACTATTATCATTCCCTTTGGCTGCAAGGAATGAGACATGCATTTTGCAGTTGAAAAATACATATGCAATAATGACATCTGATTCAATATTACCGTTAAATAATTATGATTTTCAGCAATGTACAATTACCCCCCATCATTTTCTTTGCAAAATCCCAAATATTAAACAAGGAAACCATATATTAACACAATGCATCTTAACCCTTCAACATGCTACGGTGGTAGAGCAACTTCATAACTCTTGCCCCCTTTTTTGTAAACCCCAACACCCCTTCACAATTCATCATATTATCGAAGATATGTACGCACTTATAAATTCACCAGAAATTTTACAACTAAGATTTCCGAACAATACTGTTTCTAGCCTTAACTTTTCTTATATTAAAAATGTTTACTAGAAATTACCGTGTGGATTCTCTTTATTGTCATAAGACAAAGTAATATTACAACAACCAACAATCAGTTTTGAACGAAACGCGCTACACCACGTTATCCAGAATTACCATGCTTTAACTATTAATAACTTTTGTTTCCACTTCCGAGCCAAAGAAAAATCACAATAAACTCAACGTTTAACGGGATACCATTATTATTTGACCCTAACATTTCAAACCCACAACTGTAATCCCTGATTATGAACCACCTTCATGGCTTAATTTCGTCCCAACAGGGAACGAATCTGCGGTTTATACATCAATTCTATCTTCACACATTTTATTTAAGACAGCGAATTTCATTGGCTTATTCATTTTGTACCGCTGTACATAAAAAAATAATCAAACAAATATTACATTAGCAACAGAAATGCAGCCGTTAAATAACTGAATACTAAACAAACCTCTTTCTCTTTTTTTCAGAATATATATATTCGCTGGACTACTGTATTTTGCTTCGTTTAAAACAGTACTTGCATACAACATACCGCTGATTTTATCCTTCTTTTCCGTTCCTACATGTTTTTCTAATTATCTGTGTCGCATGGTTGTTAATTCGTTACTACTGCTCCCGAAGCCAACCTACAGCAATTCAACAACGCAATAATATTTCAATTTCTTACAAACAGTTCCCAATAGCACATATCGATTTTAACAGACAAACGCAAATAATTCAACAATAACACAGATTTTCGGTTGCCTCAACATACCAACAAAATGAGATTACCAATAGTTTACTGCACGGTTACAAAAGAAATAAGATTCTAGCTTTAGGTTTTAGTGACACTGGGATAGTTTTCTTAATATATCATTTCAATAAGCACGGCATTCGTCCTGTAACTTTCTTCGATTCTAAAATCTGTTACCGTTAAATGACTCTACCTGACCTCAGTGGGGGCTCACCCTAACGATACAAAAAAATCAGTAAAAACTGCAAAAACTTCATAATCGAAAAAACAACTACCACTTTATACCCCAAACCGATAACCCAGGCACAATTCCTGGTCGGTGTACAAACTTGTCTATTGCCTGTAGCACTACACGACGATGTTCGCGCAGCAAAATGATTACGCGCTTTATAAAAAGGAGGTGGCATGATATTAGCAATACGACTATGTTCTTTCGGTATTGCCTACAGGTACTAACTACGTTTCCTATTATGTTTCAAATCGCAGTTTGCAATTGTCACTGTCGCTCTGCACATAACCAAAACTCGAGACACAATAGTTAAAAAAAGCAAAAGTTGCTCACCTTTTGAGTCTTGTTACAGTTTTCAGGTGTCATGAGTTCAATACCATCGGCCAGCCACCTCAATGAATTTTTCAAATGCGGTATTTATAACTACACCAGTGAAGGCTCGGATGACACTTTGTTCCTAGGCGTCGCTCTGCTACCTAACCAACGTTTTCCCCAATCCTAGTTGAAACAATTAAACCCGTGCCGCGATTGTACCCCCTCCAACAGCTATGGTCGGTACCTTTCAACACCTTTCCAAACCTCCCATCCTCGTTCATAAATAATTATTGTTTTGATGGAACATTACCTTTCTTTTTGGCATTGGCCGACATCTACTCTCCTTTCCTATTATTCCAACCCTCTCCACGCAACACCGGCCAATTAACGGGATGGCACCTTCCATAGAGGCCTTGGCCCATACAATCGCCAATTCCTAAAACCTTACCAGAATTTCATTACCTATGAGTCATTATCAGATATCGATCCTTCATGAATGAAGAATTTTCACATTTCTCCTCAGTAACAACCACATGATGTCTGGAAGGTACCTAAAAAAATAATCCGCTGAACGACTCCGTCCCCAATATGTTCTCTTAAACCGATATGGCATGTGCTATCGAAGCCTAAAAGCCAAACAAATGTTCTTAATACTAAGTTCGAAAAGTAACAACTATTTTCCATAAAATTCGTTTATAATTTGACATGATACAGACATTAATAACGTTAATATTAAAGTTGCGCTATTAAAAATCATATCCAGTATGCAGAATAAGAATCATAAGTCACAGAGTGTGTACTTGCCTGTAAATTGCCATACCAATCCTTTTCAACGCTTTATGATGATTTGATAGTATACGCACATTTTATTAAAATTTAAAAATGCACTCGCTCGATTCTGGTTACACTAGAACTCCATGTATTAGCTAGCTTTCTCTTGCTATTTTCAATACTCTTGTCCTTGTCAGATATAAATAAATAATTCCTTTGCCCCGCAGTATTTCGTCACGAAAAACACCAGTATCCACTTTCCCTTTCTAAAGCAGACAAACATTTCCGAGCAAAACAACTATTCCAAACTGTATTTGAAAAAAACTCTATTATGTTCCAATCACAACATATATGATAAAATAAATTTATAAGCAATGGTACAATGGGTTTCTAGGTACATTCTTTTATTCATTTCCCTTATTTATGAAATCATACATCACTTGTCGCCTTCTGATTAAATTAAGGTATTAGCGACCGGATATTTGATCCGGATTTTTTGAACATGCTGCCGTTACCAGTACTTGACCCAATCAAAAATTGTCAAAGAACCTGATTCTCCCAGCTCATCACAATACCTTCTCTGTGAACTGCAACTTATATGTGCTGGATAAACATCATTTGGAGTAATCCGCCAAGGATAATCCATTAATCTGTTGCTGTGGGTTGGACTTGCCATTATCCAGTTTTGTGCTTTTTGTTACATGACCCTCCATTCTTGCAATATGGTGTTCCATGGAGAATCATTAAGAGGATAGCCAATAAATACTTCATTAGTCCAACACTCAATACGTCTGCTTTCATTATACCAGAGGAATGCCGAGATCGTCTCCTCAGCACCTGACTTCTCAAGTAGAAAAAGCAGTAATAAAATTAAAAGATTGTTCAGTAACTGCTCCATATGACTGTTGTATAGTGCAAGAATAGTGTATAGTTATTTTGTACTACTGTACTAGGATTTACATAAATAATTCGGGTAAAAAGGGGTTTACTTTTATAATTAATTGAAATGGTTCCATGCAATCGAACTGTTATTTTAATCAATTTTGGTGTGGGTCAATCACACTTTGGTAATTGGACTTGTTACATCCGTTACAAGAATATTACAATGTGCTTTTAATTTTACAAATTCTGATTTTATTAGTAAAGGTTGTATTCATTCACTTACTATCTTAATGTTAATAACAGTACTTAATAATTTTGCTACTTATTTACAATGTTTAAACATAAAACAGCTTGTATCAATAAACCGAAAGGTTTGCACCAAACATATAAATTACAATGAACGTGAAATTTGCTTTTAGTCATGTGCAAAGACCAGTTCATAAATGCTAAGTTTGTCAATTTACACATAAACAAGAAAATTGTCTTTTACAATGAACTTATGCTATTTCTTACACTTTAAATATTACAGAAAGGCATTTTAACCAACATGTATTTACTACACAAGTTATTTACAAGAACTTAGCTGTACACTTAATATCATGAAATGTAAATTTTACTGTTGAATTACTTGCTCGCATAGGTTTTAAGTAAATATGTTTCAATTTATGTTTCTTTTCACAGTTTTTCTTAAAAATCGTTGAATCATATTATTATGTTGTTTCTTTGCCGAAACATAGGCAATTCACGTATTGTATTTTCATCAACTTGTGGTCCAAATTTGTCCTTCATTTTTTGCATTTTATCACCACTCTGTGATTTCTGAATCACCCTCTTTGTAAAAAAAGTCTTGGTAATTGCTTTAGTTCTTAACATACATCTAGGCCAATATTTTATGTAATTTAGCGCTGTTTGAGACCGACTTGCCCTTTTAGCAAAGCATACTTAAGTCATTTGTCAAAATTTAAGTTTACATTAGGTTTTGTATTCTTTTTTTCTAGCTATTTCCTACTTTTTTCTCTCTCTCTCCCTGATTTATGTCACTCAACCTCTCCATAGGCCCTTACTCAACTAGCCTTTTTTCCTATGAGATTTGTGAGATTAGTAGTGTAAAATAATTACAACGACGGCCATTGTTTCCTTTCGCTGCGAGTCTAAAGTATTTATGCATTTGATTTTGGATTAGTGTCGAAATCTATTCTTTTACTGGTTATATTTTACTGTGAAATTTTAAATCAGAATTACAGAACTTCGATGGAAGGACACCTTCTGGAAATATATCTTCGTTTCCTAAAAGCAGAACTATGCAAAAGCAATTTTGTGTGTATTTAGTGAAGATTAAAATATATTTTGGCAAGTTAACGACCCAGTGTGACGCAAAGGACTATACATGATTTCATATCATATTTATTTGCGTAAGTATTGGTAATTGGTCTTAATCAAGTGGTTTTCTACGTGACCCACGACCAAGCTAGTTGAATATATAACACCATTCCTGAAAACCCCAAATAGAGCGAGACAGAGTGAGACTGTAACCAAACCTATTGAGCTACACCAAGGATGGCGTAGTTCGTGTAAGTTAACTCAGGCATATTTGCCACTTCGTTTCTTTCAAGCTTTTACTTGATCTACTCTATTGGTGACTGTCATTATAATAGAATTCAAACCCATCAGCACTGGAAGTATTCTATGTCTGCGACGACATGGTCTCTGCGCTAAGTATTCTTGTAAATTCATATTAATCAAGTACACATACGTTGATAGGCGGAGCAATAAAGAATAATCCGCATATAGAAACGCTTGTTTTGTTTATAAGCAATATATTGTATTATTGCTCTTGATTAATTTATTTATTGATGAAATGTATTAAGCGCCTAAAATAAGGCCAATTAATACTGCACTAGTGAGTCGGAGAGAATTGTGACTGGGATAAAAATTCTTTAAGTTTTTGTCTAAATGATAATAGAGAACCCAAGTTTTTGATGTGTTCAGGAATTTCGTTTCAAGCTCTAGTAGTAAACAAAGTGAAAGATTTTGAGTAGTCTGATTTATGTTTTTGCAGCGAGAGTACCATGTTCCTCTTTAGAGCGGGTGTTTAAAGAATGAGTGTTACTGTGAAATTTGAACCTGGATGACAAGTATGACCGTTTTGTCGTTGTGACTAATTTAGAAAGTAAATTTTGAGCATGTTGACAACGTCTCGTCCGAAGATCAAACCAGCCTAATTTATTATAATATTGGTCTTCAGTAAGGTCGATGTAAGCAGTGTCGTCCCTGTGATATTACAAGAGATTACACTATAGTGGCTTTGATGGTTTCGGGAAGGATATCTTTTAAGCGGCGTACACAGTGTAATTCGCCATACGCTTTTCTGCAAAGGTTGTTCACATGTTCTGTCCAGGTTAAGTGTTTGTTGATACGTAGACCAAGGTCATTTGCGCTGTCACTTAAAGAAACGATAATGACATTTACATCAAGGCGAGTAATGTTTGGGGTGTTAGTGGAGGAAAGTATCTTCCGTAATCCGATTATGATACGTTTTGATTTTATTGGGTTAACTTCTAATCAATTTTCACGTGCCCATGAACAGATGTTTCTAATATCGGATTTTATATACTGGAGTGAACTAACTATGCTCAATGGGTCGGACGAGATGTAGCATTGAACGTCATCCATTAAGAGCTGCAAGGTAATAAATGGTGAAAGCGTGGCACCACAGCACAGAGTGGTGAATGTGGACTGGGAATTTGCTGGTAGAAATAATGGGAGGCCGCGAAATGGAGAGCTCAAAATAAAGTGGTGGAGACTGAAGGAAGAAAAACTGAGAAAATTGTTCAGAGATAATCTTATCGAAATAATAAATCTTCAAGATATGCAAAAATGATGGAATGTGAACAGTAGGACCATGCTAACGGCATGCAAAAATGATGGAATGTGAACAGTAGGACCATGCTAACGGCCGCAGAGAAGATTTTGGGGTTGATATCGTGTCACAACAACGGAACATTGTGGGTTACCTAGATGACAGGGGTAAGTACCACGTGGTCGGGGTGTTCGTAGCAGATTACGGTGGTATTTTGTCGGGACTGTAACAAGGACTGAAAATTGCGCGTTACCTAGATGTCAGGGACAAGTACCACGTAGTCGAAGTGTTCGTAGCAGATTACGGTGGTATTTTGGCGGGAAAAGTGGTGATGTGGCCTTGGGGTGGGTTGAGGTGTTCTAAGACGTGTTTGTACAATATTGTGAGGTAAATTTGGCGGGAAAAGTGATGAGGTAATCTAAGGATTGAAAATTGCGGGTTTCCTACTTGTCAGAGGCAAGCGCCACGTATTCGAGGTGTTCGTACAAGATTACGGGGAAAAGAATTTTAGCGGGAAAAAGTGATGACAGAATTTAAGATGGCGTCTGGAAACTTCCATGACGTGACAGAGGTCATTGACCTGCGTTATTGACAAATGTCGGATGCAACGTTAGCATGATAAGGTGGGAGCAAGTCAGAACATGGTGTTTGACGTCACGGCGTGGGTAGAAGCGTGCAGTTGATCATTGACGTCAGAAGGTCATTGACAGGATGTAGGAAATCACTTGTTACGTGACGTCATGGCGTGGGTGAAAGTTTTGAATATATATATAAAGATAGAGAGGGCAGTAGTGTTTTATGTTTCGTTATAAAGAGAGGCAAGCTTCAGTCTTGGAGAGTCTAGCAGCAGCAAGATGTAGCTAGTCCTGTTAAGTTGGGAGTAGAAGATGTGGAGAAGCTTGACGATACATTGGACTTATTGGATAGCAGTTATGAAGAAGATAAAAACCGTACCATATATAGTATGTTAAAGTGAAGAGTGGTGAACCATCATTATTATCTTCCCTTTCATTTGATGAAGATGAGGATGACGACGACGATGATACTAAGGATTTATAATAAGTTCTATCAAGACTAACCTTTCGTGTTCGTCCTCGTCATTTTCAAGTGTATTAGAACCCGAATCGTGACTGCATGAGTCAAAATTAAAATGTACCATCGGTATATTACATTAATTTTTTTACCAATTTCTATAAGCGAATCAAACTGAGCATAGACAATACATGATACAGACTGTACTAGTGCTTGACTAAAGGATATTTTTATATTAACAGGAGAGTCTCTTACAACATCCCAAGTACAATCATCAATACTTTCTGTAGGAGACAGAATAAATGGGAAAATAGTATAACCATGTGCAAAATCATGAGAAGTAATTGTATGTGCAGTATTTTGATGAAAGATCCCAGTACCAGAAAACAGGGTGAAATAACTTTGAATGAATAATGCTCTTTGAAAATCAGGGGTTAGGGGAGTGGGTGGATAAAATTTAGAACCTACTTGAACCTGCAATTTGTTGAGATTGAAATGTTCAAACTGGAGAGGGTTCAGATGATATTTACCATTCATTGCTGTATTTGCTACGAATCCAATGACAAGGTGTTTCGGTACACTACCCAAAAATTAATTATCAATACTAAATGAAGTTACATTTTGCGGAACAGTAATGATTCGTTTTTCCACTCTAGTGAGTGGTAATTTTGCAGTGTTTTTTCCGTGTAAGAATTTAAGTGAAGAGATAAGTCAGCGGAAATTGTAAGACGACGTGCATATAATACAACTTTTTGTAACATAACTTTAAAGTTTGCATTGTCAGAACTCATTAAACAAAATGAATCTTTATTACGAAACAGTTTTATACGCAAACTTACTTTATTTGGGAGTATACGATCTAAGTTGGCATTATCTGTAAAGAGACGTCCAAACATTTCAAAAGGAGCACTACCACTAGCAGTTAGCATTCTTTTACGAAAACCAACATTATTTTAATCAAGAGTATTAAATTGTCCAGCAGTATCTTTATGCCATAACGCACATGTGAGATGAGTTTTCGAAACATCTTCAGAGTAAGATTCGAAGAAAGCTCGAATAGCATATGACCCAGAAGAGGAAGAAATTAATTTATCATTTAAATATACATTGACATAACTGAACATAGAATGAAGGAAGTTATTTACTGGTGCTACAACATCAGCTTGCAATGCTGGTTGATCGTCTCCTGCTGGTTAATATACTTCTAAGTTATCACCATTAGCTTTTGTTATTTTACAACATACATAAGTACAAGTATGCAGGAAGAATATATTCCCCAACATCCTTCGGAATCACAAATTCAATAGGGCCGTCTGAAGTAAGTGTAGAAATAGGATGATAATTTTGCATACCAGAAGACACAATATCACTTTGAGTCATAGGCAGAGGCGGCGTTAAGTGAGCGCGGGGCCTAGGGCAATAATGACCCCGCGGGGCCAAAGTACAAGTAAAAATCGCTGAACGCCGAAATGATACATTTAAAGCCGATAAAGCAGTAAGCAACTTCCCCCTAAATGCTTCCTCTCACTTCTTCCTTTCATTCCTAACCCTAAATTTATTACTAAATATTCTCTTTTTTAATGAACAACGGTTTCTTATGAAAAAAAATTCGACATAATTTATTTAAAGAAAGTACAATATATTAAAAACTTCATTGCTAATTACAAGTGCTTCTTTATTCATTTCCATTTCAAATTACATTTCGCATGGAAACTATACAAACTAGTTTATTTGTAAACTTTTGGTTACAAATCAACTTTTATATCATTGAGTAAGAAAAATATCAACTCGGAACGCGCGGTCTCCCTAAGCGCGGGGCTTGGGGCAGTTGTCCCAGTTGGCACCCCCAAACGCCGCCTCTGGTCATTGGCACAGTTTGTAAATGAAATTCATTAGTACAGCACTCTTTACTTGATGCTGAATGGAAAGACATTTTATCATCTAACTAAATATCCCTTTCACGATAAGATTTTGTCTTCCTTTCCTTCTTTCTTTTCTTGATAATTGGAAGTCCAATACGTTTAGGAAGAAGAAGATCTTTCCGTTTATGCATCCTTAGTCTACCACTACCTCTGAACAAATGATTAATTTTATTTTCCGCTTTTGTTCTTAAAGATGAACCCGCCTGATGAACTTTACTTTTAACTAATTCTTTAAATGGACGATTTTCTCTGAATGTTTTGTGAACATCCTCTGAATGTGATGCTGATATCTCTCCAATGGACCGTGGACATCCTCTGAATCGTTGGTCTAGCAATCAAAAACTTATTTCAATTGGCTACAATCTAATCGCAAAAACTCGAGCTCGAAATCATTAAGCTAATGACCTAGCTTCACAAACAGTTCAGCCTGTCACCCCATTTTTTCAAGTTCCACCATGAATCAATGATTGCAAAGAAACTTACCGATATATGTTCTATAAGAATATTCACTTACAGAATAGTGCACCTTTTTAACTATGATATAGTCAATTTGAGAAGCTAACTAAGAATGAATATTCTATCACCTCATATACTGTGAAATTCAAGCTTATCCTATAAACTCATTTTCTGTCAATGACCTTTTCACCTGAAGGCATGATTTTTTCTTTTTAAATTTCACCCCTCATTCAAATGAAATAGTCAGCCAGTCCTACTTCCTAATTTGGCAATGACGTCAGTCTCTTTAAGTGCTAACAGCCTCAAATAAGATACTCAGCCAGCCCTATTTCCTAATTCGTCACTGACATCAGTAAGTGCTAACAAGTACGTTTTAATTTAATCTTTTCATACAAAGTTTTTCCTCTGACGTCAAAACATGTTTTCCAAAATTCCAGACATCTACACAATCTAAATGAGAAAATTATGTTTCCCTAGATATGAGTCTTCGTATTTTCAGTTGGACATTATGAGTTTAAATTTATATGTCCCTATTAATTGTGTAAGGTACATTCACCTATCAGGAAAAATGTTCCATTCAGTCAACTAGTAATGTTCATTTCCGGCTGTCGATAACAGGAAGTTGAGCTTTCACCTGCGCAAAGTATTTCTCTGGCGTCAAGATTATATCTAAGTTTATTTCCGAAGAGAGAACTTACATTACTCTTCGCTTTAATAGATTAGATCTTTACATGAATAATAACTCCTTCATAAAGTTATTTCAGATGAGGAAAAGTCACTCTTAATTTTAAAATCAGATATCAACTGTGTCCTCATATAAAGCACATGAACTTCCTTTTAGCAGATTACATCTTTACATCAATAATAACTGAGTTCATCGGAAGGTCACATAAGGAAAATAGAAGTCTTATTTTCGGGAGTCACACATCAATTACGTTCTCATAGAAAATCAGTTAAGAATTCTCCCTTCTATATATGTCATGCGTTCTAGGAATCACGTGAAAAGTTCCTCGTTTTAAAGTTGTATCCCCGTTTTATATTTTAATCTAGAACATAATAGAAACAAAATTTTAGTTCCAAATGAATCTACAAAGGTGTATCATTCATCTCCTTAAGTATTTAATAAAAGGTAACTTTCTTTTCCTATTTAACTCAATTCCTCAATATTTTTACCGTAAAATGTTAAACTTATAAAGACCCGCTCCATGATTTTAACTCCTAGAATTATTCAGCACGTCAATTCTTTTTTTCATTTTACAAAATGTACCAGCGGTCTCAATTTCACAGCTCACACACAGTCTTCAAAAGATAACCTAGCAAAATCAGTGATCACCTGAAATTGAATTCTCAATCTAGTGTAACCTCGGAGGACCTCATTGCCCAGAGGATAAAATGTTCCTATGTTCTTCTTTTCCGAATAATATTTGCTTCAATTTAAAATAAAATACAATATTACAGGTAAAACACTCTTTGGAGGACCTCATTGCCGGAGGACAAGCTACGTGGATCAGTACGACCGCCATCTTAAATTTGCCATATTCTTCGAATATGTCATCACTTTTCCCACCCAAAATTCAACCGTGATCTTGTACGCACACATCCTAGCTCACCTCAAACCACCTCCAAGCAAACTACGTGGATCATAGCGTCATCACCGCCGCCATCTTGAAATCAGGACATTCCATCCATAACTTATTTTTTCCCGTCAAATTTACCTCACAATCTTCTACAAACACGTCTTAGGTCAGCTCAACTCACCCCAAGGTCACCTCACTACTTTTTCCCGCCAAAATACCACCGTAATCTGCTACGAACACCGAGACAACGTGGTACGTGCCCCTGACATATAGGCAAACCGCAATTTTTCCTTGTTGTGACACGATATCTACTCTTTGGGTAGAACCTCTCGAAAGAGCCCACTTGCAGGAAAAGATACGTGGTGGTGTAATGAGGAAGTGCATGAAGCTGTTAAAGCGAAGTGGAAAGGAAAAACTAGATGGGATGCCTCAGGGACAGAAGAGGATAAATGTAGCTTCAAAATGGCTAACAAGGAAGCAAAGAGGGCAGTGGCTAGAGCAAAAGTGCAAACCTGGGATGAACTGTATGACGAAAAAAGAACACCAGGTGGACTGAAGAAGCTATAGAGGTTAATAAAAATCAGAGAGAGGGCAACAACCCATATTAGGCAAATTAAGAATGACCAAGGATTAGTGTTTATCGATGAAAACAGGATTTAATACAGTTGGGCCTAATATTTCGAAACGCTCCTAAATGAAGAAAATTCTAGGAAAGTTCTTAACGACGGAACTCCAAATCCTCGATCAACGCAAAGAATAAGCCGGGAAGAAATAGAAAAAGCATTAAAGAAAATGAAGACCGGAAGAGCTAGAGGTTCTGATTTTATGCCTGTAGAAGCGTGGAAGAGATTCGGACCACTAGGTATAGATGTTCTATGGGACCTGATGCAAAAAAATCTATAAATAAGTAAAATGCCCACTCAATGAAGGGATAGTGTTATTGTACCGATTTTTAATTGTGGGTTATGAAAACTATAGAGGAAATTCACTAATGTCACATACGATGAAGATTAGGGAGAAAATTATAAAAGGAAGATTACGAAAAGAAACATCAATAGAAGAACAATTTGGATTTCTGCCAGGAAAACGTACAACGGACGCAACTTTTATATTAAAACTAGAGCCCGGGTGTTCAGGCACTGAAAAGTATTAAAAAAGGCAGGCAAAAGACAGATAAAAATGTAAAAAAAGGCAGTCAAATTTGAAAAAAAGGCAGTCAAGTTTGCAAAAGAATAAGTGAAACGTGGAAAAGAGAGAGTAAAAATTGAAGAGAGGGACTTATTATTATTAAAATTTTAAAAATTTATTTACAAATAAGAAATAAGCAAGAATTAGTAAAAAATATTCAACTGTAATTTTCAACGGTAAACACTTTGATCTTTATTTCAATAATTTGATGCTCAGTAACCAATTTAGTTGCTTTTGTAACGAAATAGCATTCCTATCTGACGGATGCCGACACCAATAAAAATTTGCCTGGTGCCGAGTCCTTAAATTTCTGGATTCTCGAGGGTGCCTTCAGGAACACTTTCTTTACACTAAAATTAACTTGCCTACGTCAGGAAACAAGCATCGCACTTCCTCGGCAATTCTATGAAGACCATGTACTAGGCATGTAACATGCAGCATTGACGGAAATAAAACTTTCAGGGCCCTTGCAGTCTTTTTCATGTATGGTGCTGCATCTGAGATGAACAGGATGCCGTTGTTATGGGATATTCCGTCTGGCCATAGAAAATGCAAGCGTTTAGTGAAAATCTAGGCGATTGTGGTGCTGTTGACTCGTTCCATGTTTTCCGACGTTAAGAGAAACAACTTCGGTGGTTGATCAAGCTCCAATGGGCCAACAATTACGTTAGCGATGTGTCTTCCCGTGGCGTCGGTGCTCTCGTCTATGGAAATCCAGATTTTCTTCCCAATTAGTTCGGCGCGAATACGGTCAACTGTACTGTTGTAACACACGTCCACGTAATTTTTTCTCAGAGTAGACTCGCTTGGTATTGTCTCTTTTGTATACTTGTGCAAAAAAGCTCTCAAAGACTGATTTTCTACTTTCCACAGCGGTATGCCTGAATCAATAAATGCTTTGCATAAATCCAGAGAAAACTCGGAGTTTCGGCTGTGATCTGGAAGAAGTTCTGGAAGCTGACGTACTTTCTTCTTTCCGATGTTCTTAGTTACAGCTAATTTATGTTTCTCTGACGATACATGTTGCGAAATGAAATATTTCTTCCCATGAATCACAGCTTTCTCACACACTTTACACAGAAGAACCGATCCATCAGTAGAAAAAATGTCAGTACCAAATTCAGACACATAACAGTGTAACTTCGTTTTCAAAGGCACACTATGCCTAGGAGGCGTTTTCACACGATTCAGCAATGCATATTACCTAACAAAACTGGCTGCAAATAGTTGCTTAAGAAGGCGAATTCACTCTATTCCTAAGGTCAAGAGACGATAATCGCTTATTGCGACGGGAGACCAAGTATATTCGTTTGTTTTTGAAATGTAGTAAGTTGCATTGTTGTTTCTGCGATATCGATAAGAAATACAATGTTGCCAAATTGCCTGTTCTTTAATTTAAAGGTGGTGCATGAATTGTTGCTGTGGTTTCACGTAATTAAATATGTGGTGGCTTGGGAAGAACAAGAGTACTGAATAACCAAATAAAACAGAAGCGAGAAATGTAATTTTAAGAAAATTCTTTGCCGTCGGTAAGATAAAAGGGGCAAAAAAAGGCAATATAGCATGAAATAGGCAAAAAAAGAGCAATACGGTAAAATAGGCAAAAAACGGCAACGTAAAATCTCTTTCAGATTGCTCACAACCTTGGGATCGGTGCACATTTGTATCCAGTTATGCTTTGAAAGTGTCTGAAACTAATAGGCATTTTGCCTAAAATCCGGGCTCTAATTAAAACAAATTATGAAAAAGCATCAGGAAAAGCAAAAAGATTGCGTATGATCATTATTGATTAGGAGAATAATTTAAAACGTATATTGTATAATAAATGAACCAATATCTATGGTCAAACTTGCTCTCAATCCAATTAAGGCTAGTGAAGTCATAAGAAATATTGAACATTACAAAGTCTAACTTAACCATAAGAAATAAATGGATTGAAACATCAGAATACTTTATTGAAATATAGATATCGACATGCCCGAAGCTATCATTTGAGAGAAGAGATCCTCATCTGTCGGTAAATTCATCCACTGTCAATTGCATAAGCACATATCAATAAATATTTATATATAATCACATACCGTAAGTATTCCAGCTTCTGTAGAAGTAAATCCAGCAATAATCCAGCAATATCCTAAATATCCATGAAATATTACTCTCGTTGATAATCCCAGTATTGAACAATAATATATCTTCCCGTAATAATGTCATCAATATTTTGAACTGAAAACAGAAAAGCAACTATAATGCAGAATAAGGAAAATAAAAAAACATCAATAATCAGGTAGTTACAAGAGAAATGTAAGTTCATCCACATTACGTCTCATCAAATCATACCATTCAACCTTTCTCCCTAGAAACCGGAAGACTGAGTGACACAATAATCATCGTCAAACATGAATGTTCATGAAACCAAAACTGTAATTGAAAAAAATCCAGTAGCTGTAAAACACATTTTTCACATCCAGCTTATTATCGAAATATAGCTGCAATATTCGCTACTAATTATAACACCATCATTATCTTCTCAGTAGTTCATGAAAACAATCTAAACACATAATAGTCACATTAACATATGAAAAATATCATTTCCATAAAACACCACAAAAATGTCATTATCAATCTAAATCTCATTATATCAAATCTATTTCTTTTTACAATTATGCATACTATACAATATGAAAACTTCATTCGAAAGAAACCATCTATTATAAAACTTCCTTTATAAAGCACAATAATTATTTCATACTTCTTTATCTTATCTTTTCCCTTCCCTTACTTTTAAACCTTCGTAATTCGCCATGTTAAGACACAATCAAATATAACTTAATCACAACTATTCCAAGATAAACGTTCTCTGTAAATCAAAATAGATTGCTTGGCATCAATGAAATTTAATACACCATAGCCAATTAACCAAAATTATAGCTTCATTTATCGTTAATAATGCAACTGATGTCACATAAGCTGTAATAACTTAATCGCCTCAACAGTTTTGACTTCATTAACTAAGCGTAGTAAATCTGATCTATGTATCCCAAAATTCGGATTCATTAATTTATGTGCTCATCCTTGATTATTTACCCAGTATTTTTTTTTCTTTTTTTTTGCGTTTATCCTCTAATTCAGAACTATCTAACTTAGCCTTTTTAGCTGTCTCTTTGCGAATTTTCCTTGACGATTTCGTTGTACGTTCAGGTTTACTAAGTAAAGATTCCTCGGACGTTTTATCAGTTTCCAAATCTAATTCTAACTGTAAACTAGACAAGTTACTTTCTGAAAAGAGATCTTTAATGATTTCGGTTCTTTTAGTGTCGGTTTATTACTGTAAAACATCTGCTGACCAATATGTAATTATATTTTCAACTGCTGTTATTTTCGGTAAAAGCTTATCTAATATCTTAGATAAAGGTGACACTAATAGAAGTAGCTGTTTTTGTTTATCTTCTATCGATTGTAAATGTTTATTAAGATCGTCAAAATTACTGAACTTAGAATCATTAATCTGGGATACCATACCATGATCAGAATTATCAGAATCACAATCATAATTATCTAACCCGAGATAAAATGTTTCCGTCTCTGTTTGAACATCTACAGTTCGTTTGAAAAAAAAAGCATTCTTCCAATTCGGTATTAGAGTTGATTTAAACCATCTCTTCCTAACACAGCAACTGGTTTACTTAAAGGTAAGATATGGAATTGAACTGTATGAATTATGTCATTAAACGTTAAAGCGACACTGACCGTACCAATTATATCAATTACTGTGTCGTTCAGCAGACATAATCTGTTTACTTCAGGTTTGAAAGAGCTAATTGGATTAAGCATAGCTATCATGGATATGCATAGTAAATTGAAAGCAATTCCAGTCTGTACGCTGCAGTTTATATTCCCCCTATTTACTTTTGTCGAAATAATCAAATCATTATTATTATCTTCATTTTGAACTGGAACAGGTAAAAATCATTCACAAAAACAGAAGTAACATCTGTTACCATCTGTGTAGTTATCTCATTTGACTGTGTAGAGTATGAATTCATAGATCTACTAATGTGACCTTTTCTAAAGCAAACCCTAGACCAGTGTTCAATACGATTGCAAGATCGGAAAACTGCAGATCTTGCTAGACATTTACCAACATCAAAGTGAAATAATCCACATTTATTACTGTAAGTTTTGTTCTCAAATGGCTGACGAGATTGATTCAAAGATGGCTTTCGGAAGGAAGATTGACGGTCTGATTTTAAGTGAAAATAATCACCACTTATACTTGCGTTTGATTTGTAAAGTTTAGCATTCTTCTCAACCTGCTCTTCAATGTTAAGAATGCCAATTGCACGTTGAGGTCTAACTTCGCATTAGCTAAAAGCCGTTTTTGTATACACTCATCATACACGCAAATTACTAATGGTCGCGTAACTTATCTATCATTTAAACTATCACCAAAATTGCATTTGTTTGCCTGTTTCTTAAGTAACATTACAAAACCCTTAGATGACTGGAAGTCTCTAGAGAAGAATTCTCCACTCGGTTTAATAGAGTGGAATATGTATCTCTCTACTACAACATTCGATTTTTCCTCGTAATATTCAAGTAGTTTAGTAGAAAGTACCTAAAAAGTTTGCTCTTTCACAGGGTTAGACGCACATAGATCTAGTAGAGTGTAACCTGTGGCCTATTGATGAGATGAACATCTTTACTTTCTTTTGAGCTGTTATTTCATATATATCACAGTACGTACTAAACTGTTCTACATATACTGTGATGTTCATTGCCTCAGCATCAAATTATTCAAAACTGGGGAGAGGCGAGTTACCAACGGATGCCATTTTGAACTGCGCCAGTTAATGTAATACGTACATTACATAATAAAAGAACAAATATCTATGGTCAAACTTGCTCTCAATCCAATTAAGGCTAGTGCAGTCATAAGAAATATTGTACACTACAAAGTGTAACTGAACCATAAAAACAAATGGATTGAAACATCAGAATACTTTATTGAAATATAGATATCGACATGCCCGAATAAATAATAATTTATATGTAAACACATATCGTAAGCACTCCAGCTTCTATAGAAGTAAATCCTTGTTTCTCATTCATAATCCAGCAATATCCATATCCACTAAATATTAGTCTCGTTGATAATCCCAGTATGGAACAATAATATATCTTTCCGTAATAATGTCATCAATATTTTGAACTGAAAACAGAAGAGCAACTATAATACAGAATAAGGAAAACAACAATAATCAGTCATAACTTACAGTCATAACAGAAATGTAAGTTAGTAGTTACTGTGACACTTTTAGGAGTACAGTTCTTGAAACTGATTTTTGACCATAGCTACTGGATGTAGCAGGCTGCGGTTGCTATCATGTAATGTAGAGAGTAAGGGGAGATGATTTTGTGCTTAGGTGGTTTTAGGAAGCATAAAACTGGAAAGAAATTGTTTATTGAGTTTATTAATTATTGGTTTAAAAAAATTGATAATTTTTATTATTATTTTCTTAAATTGTCATCCGCCATGTTCTGGTCCGTCAGCATTTGCGGTTTGTTTGAGCCGTCTCTTACAAAGGCCATAGAACGCGATATGTTAGATTACATTTATTAAAGCGTATAGAAATGTATTGAGGAATTAGATTTATTTTTGGGTTTGAATCATCTTATTTTTGACGTGCCGTCAGCACTGATTTTTTACTGACTTTACCAACGAAGACCACTTACAGAACTAATTTTGTGCTGTTAGATCTTTTGATGTTTGGAGTCACGATTTGCGCCTGCGCAGAGTTATTTGTTGTGATTGGAGGAATATTTGTCTGCTTGATACCTTAGTGTTGGGAGCGTGCAAAAACATGCCTCGGTTTTTCTTGGAATTTGAGTGTTTAGGTGCTGTTTTAAAGGCAGGTGTTCCTCTATTTTTGTTTACTTGAATGGACAATGCGTCGACGTGGAGGTATTTATTGTATCACACCTGTGGTGCTCAGGAGGAGGGAACAAGTTATTTGTTGTATTGCTATGTTTATTTGTAGACATTCTTTGATGATAGCAGGTGTTTACAGAACCAGTTGAATCTTGTTACGTACAAAAAAGGTTATAAAGTGTAAAATTGATTTGCTTTTAACATTTTTGTGCACAGTTATGCTGTGGCTATGATATTGGACACGAATAAAAGTATCATGCATTTTTACGAAGACCGAAGTGCGGATGAAGGCGCTGGACCGTCAGAACAGAATGGAGGCTTATATTCCCGTATTTAACGCAGTGCATCTATCTCCAGTTTGGAAGTAGAATTTATTTCAGACAGTGATGAAGGATATTATATTCCTAGTGCTGAGGAAACTGATAGTGCTGAGCAGAACAGTGAAGTTTCATCTACCACTATGTGTTCTAGTGAAATTGAAAATTCATGCGTATGTGTGAATTATACGATTGATGATCAGTATATTTTAGAACCTATCGAATATTTGAAATATAAAAATAATTGTCCTTTATTATATGCAGAATGTTTCTACAATGTACGCAATTGCCAGACATGGTTGTGTTACACGATCAATAGATGAAGAAAGGTCTTTGAGGAGACGCACATATAGACTGATAATGGATGCTGTGAATTTTTCATATTTATCATGTCTATCTTTCGAAACATGTACATTTTAATTGTGTTGAAATTTCTGAATATTTTCTTCGCAATTTACCTTTACTCAGAGTGGTTGAATTAAAGAGAAAATTAATTGAGAAAGAAGTTATTGCAGAACCAGATTATGAAGAGAGGCATATATAGACTGATAATGAATATTGTGATTTTTTTATATTTAGCATGTTTATTTTTTAAATTATGTGCATTTTGATAATGTTGAATTTTTTAAGGAATTTCCTACTTCTACTCAGAATGAATGAAATAAAATTCGACTTTACTCTTTAGAACTTTGAACAAGTGAAGTTAAAACTGTTTAGACGAAATATATAAACAATTAAGTGTTTATGTGATTGTACACAATACCTACCATTTGAGTTATGCTACCTTCATTTTAATCTTCACATACATTTTTAAAGTATTAAATAAACCATGAGTGATATTTCACTATTGTATCCTTTTTACCATGTTTTATGCTAGAGACAAGTTGAATCTTGTTCTTTACGTAGGTGTTCAGTGACCTACTTAAAATTAAATCTTCAGTCTTGATGTAACCGTGGAACAGAAAGGCAGTGAAAATACAATTGTTAACTTACCATCATTCCCTGCTAAGCCTTCCTGTGGATGTCAATCAAAATAGGTTGATCAATCTTATATACTGAAATCAATTCGTAATTGGAACACTAAAGGCATTCTGTTTTGTTCCGCATATGCATTTAGAACAAGGATAAAAGTGAACATGATTGAATGTGATATATAATTCGTGGAACACCAGTAAGTGAAGAGAACACGTCTTCAGTTTTTGAATGATACTGTTTATCGAGTGTTATTCAATCCAAAGAATATAGATGAGATATTTAATTGTGATGTAAACATTCATCCTGGATCTAATCATTTAAAAGCTTACATTGAATATGGACTTCGTTTTCTATTGGAAAGCAATATAGTGGAACTACGTGAAGAACTACTCATAAAGGACAGATTTGGTGCACGTGACTAGAAACATTATAATTGGCAACCTTCAACCCATTGTGAAAGTTAAATTTTCATTTCACTGCTAGTTGAAGATGAGTTACCTAAGTTTACCACAGTTTACCATAGTGCATTAAACGACAGAATTATTATTACAGAGGCCACAGCGGAACGCGCAGCTTTATTATTATCGAAATTTAAAAGTGGAGTTCATGCTGTGACTTATAATTCCCCTCACCTAAAAGTCAAATTACCTCTTCATTGGACAATGAAAAGAAAAAAAAGATTATTTGTTTCTATCAGTAGCTGCAGAAATAGACTTGTATCAGCAGCAGATAAAGCAGTCTCAGTGTATCATGTCTTTGCAAAGCTTATTGTGGTGTGATGACATTTAATCATCAGACAGTTTTGTTTGTGCGCTGCAGGAAGCAGAACGTGCAGCCTTAGCTTTGGTGCACATTGAAAAAAGGTCTGCTACTCCTTCGTTAGTGACTTGTTTTGATTGTCCTATTTAATCTTCAGTGACAGTGAACAGTGGTTCACAGAGCGAATCAAACTGTTTTTTCAAAACTTGTTGAAAGTGATTTACTTAGTGCAGAAAATTTTAATGAATCAAACTTTGTTTTCTCTTCTGGTGATTTCCAGAATGAATGTTCGCTAACTTTGGAAAATTCTTTTGAATGAAAGCCTCATGCTGTTGAAACTGTTTCTTCGGATAGTGATGGAAAACCTAATATTCCGTATTGTGTGTGCGTGATTAATATTATAGAAGAACTTTGTATTTGGGAAGCCATAGACAATTTTAATTGCGTTATTACGCCTTTAATCAGTAATGCTTGTTTCGACAATATTCCTAATTAGGTAACCCATGCATGTGATCAGTTGGGATTTTAAAGAAGCTAAACGTGGTGAATTTTTTAATGATCGTACTTGCAACGCAGTGTGTAAACCTACTAACTTGACGAAGATATATAATGCTTATTTAGAATAACATGAAAATTGTGGTGAATTTAGAATACTGACTTTTGAATGTGGATTGCGAAATTTACTTCAACGTAAAGTGGAAGAGGTAAGAGATAAACTAATTTCAAAAGATGTACGGTGATAAAACACTGACTTCGTTATTTGAAACACTAATGTGCAAGATGATGGAGTGTACTTTTTGCAAAAGTTGCTTATTTTAGACACATGCATATTAGAAACAGTAAAATTTATTTAATTATTTTAAGAAGTTGAAATTTTTCATAGAAAATTTTCTAGCATTACAAATGCGAAACGGTTATAGGATTGTATTGGATTTACATTAAACATTACTTAACAGTATATATACAGTGCAATACTGGATCTGTTATATCAAAAGATTAAATGAATCATAAAACAATTACTGATTATTATAACATTTATAAAATACAATAACATTTAACTATTTCAGTGAATATGATTTTTAAGAAATGTAGAATTCCTTTTCAAGATACTGCATTTATTGCACAATTTATTCCAACTATTATTGAACAACAATTTTCTGCAGTAAAAACTTTAGTCTGTTCAAGAGAATATATTACTGATATGCGAGGTTTCAAATGTCATCCTACGTTTTTAAGGTGCACAATTTTTTCAACAAAAAAATATCTGCATTTAAACGCGAAATAATGAAGGTTTCAACTGATGCTACGTTAATGTTTCATTGTATCGTAAAACTTGCATGTGAAATGGGAGAATTAGAAATAAGCTATCAAAAACACTGTGAATGGTTAACTGAAAACTTTAATGGACTTTCATGGTATACTTCAAAGGGTTATTGTATAACTCATATTCGAAGAATAGTTGCACAACTCTGCGAAGTTGATGCAGTATTCTTTTGTAAAAGTACAGAAAAACTGCAAAAGATTCAGAAATTGTTTCGACTAAAGAATGTAAAAGATGTAAACGATGAAGGTTGTCTCTCATTTACTTCATTAAATGTAAATGTGAATGTAAAATGATTTACTTACCACTTACCATATACCTAAGCAACTGAACGGTTGCGCTTTAAGAAACTGCGTACAACTTTAATACTGGTTGAACTTACAGAATTCAAAACTTGTTGAAGATTTGTTCAAGAAAAAATGATAATTTCGTTATTGTATAGAGTTTATTGTACTACTAGTTTTGGAAGTATAAAATAAACTTCTAAAATTGACAGAATCTGATTTTCTCTTTCCCATGAAATGAAAATTGTTTTAAAAATATTTAGAAATAAATTATGTGAATTAGTTCTCTTTTTAGAAAAAATTGAATCACACTTTAATTTTAAAAAATAGTAAGGATGGAATATTTCTATTTTAAAGGAAACCTTAAGTAAAATATTTTTGTTAAAGTAATAAATATTTTATAGAATTAAAAATCATTTTAAAAATACTTTTTTGTTTTCGTTGAGGTAAATATTTTCCTTCAAGTGGAATTACTTTCATAAACTTTAATTTTTTGCCAAACTAAAATATTAATTTGTAAAATACATTGTGCTATTCATTAAACTTTTCTTAAAAATATTTTCTAATTATAAGATAAATATTTCCTCAAATAAAATTACTTTCATAAGCTTGAAGTGCAAAATCAATAATTTACAGAAAATTTTGTTGAAGTAAAAATTTAAAATAACATTTTGTTTAACTAACATATTATTTTGTAAAATAAAAATTTGTAAAATACATTATACTTTTTATTAAGCCTTTGTTTAACTAAATTATTTCACTGAAATATTTTCTAACTATTAACTTACATAAAAAATTCTTCAAATAAAGTAACCTTCATAAAGTTTAATTGCAAAATAAATAACTTACTGAAAATTTCGTTGAAGTAAAAATTTAAAACTTCTTTTTTGTTTAACTAAATATTTTTGTAAAATAATAATTTGTAAATACATTAAACATTTTTATTTAACTTTTGCTTAGCTAAATTATTTCACTAAAATATTTTCTATTATTAACTTAAATAGCAATTTCTTCAAATAAAGTTAATATAATAAACTTTAAGTGTAAAATAAATAATTGTTAAAATTTCAATGGTGAAAAGAAAATAAGTTATATTAGGTTTTGTTTAAGTATAATCAATAAGTCTTGCAGCAAAACTAATCTAACAGAATTAAAACTTTGTTCTTTAAGACTTTTAAAAAAAATGTTGAAGCGAAAATAAAAAAGTTATTGAATGAAAATAAATAAATAAAAATTTGATAAAGTAAGATGATATACTATTTATTAATCTTGAAAATTTAACTTTCACAAAACTAACTTCGATTTGAAACTTTTAAGAAGAGTCCGTAAATATTAAATATTTTGTTAAAGTAAAAGTAAATAATTTATAGAAAGAAAGTAAGCAAAATAAAAATTTGACTAACTAAAAACTGTTTACTATTTTTTAAACTTGAAATGTTTATTTCACAAAAAAACTTGGTGATGAAAGTTTTAAGAATAGTTTAGTAAATAAAATGGTTGTTAAAATTATTTTAATACTTAATTGTAATTTTAGATAAATGTACTTAAACATTCTTAGATGTATATAGTTAAAACCTAGAAATAATAATAATTTCACAGTCATAATAATCATACGTTCACATTTGTAACATAATAAAAATAATTAAGAGAATTGAAACAAGTTCTCTCATTTTAAACCTGGGACGGAGAATTAATGTAACTTGCGCGTTGAAAGAAAATGCAAAAATTAACAATATAATTATATAATAGAAATACACAAAATATTTTATTTTTCTTATATTCATTAACAAGTTCTTGATTTGTTTCATAAAGTAAAGATTTTATATTCTATTACATTGACCTAATCCATTATTCATCTTCTCTAAAGGCATAGTTGAGTAATTTTACTTCACAATGAATAAAAATCTTTTTCTAATATCAGTTTCGTGATTTCTTTCGGTTCCAATTTTAGCGTATAATTCAGTGCTTCCAAGAATATCCTCTTTCCTCATCAGAATTCTGATGGCGTACACTGTACTGGTCATAAATTTGTTCTACTCGTTCTTCTATTAAAATACTATTCACTGAACGATTATGTAAAACTGATTCTTTCTAGATTTGACATAGATGAAATTGTTCTTGATGAAGCTTGAGAAAACATCTCTCACATAATAATGCCTCCAGTGTGGATAAAGGGGGAAACCATTCTTTATAGCCTTCCAAATACAATCACAATCAATCCCACACAAGTGTGAGAACAATAATACCCCTCGAAGTCGTTTGATGTATCCTCATTAAAGGAAAAAATCCAATCATTTTTCTTACGGCCACTGATTCCTTTCCTTCATTTGAAGGAACAACACTAAGAACATAATTAAACATATTATCCTTTCCTTCAATTAATGAATTTTCAATATTTGCTACACTAGCATCACCACCAGTAGTCCTAGTAGTAGTATTAGTAGTAGTATTACTAGTGGAAACGCATAATATATGTCCCTGTATCTCCAAGATTAGCAACAGACTTCTCATTTCCTTCTACGGTATTAACAGCTGCAACTTTTTTAATTTTTATGACTATCCTAAAATTAAAATAAATAACATTTTTAATTAAGAATCATTATTTTAAATTTTAAGTTACAAAAAAAATTATCTTATTTTGAATTTTTTGTTATAACTCAAGAATAATAACTATTCTTTAAAATTTTCTAAGATTGCTAATTTAAAGAAAACTTGAATTTTTAAAACGTTAATCTATAATTAAGTTTCTAACTTAAAGAAGTCAAGTCAATTCGCAATACAACTTTTTAAGATAATAGATAAAAAAGTTTCACTTTGTGAAATAGATAAATAAGTTTGAGTTTTTTTATAGTTTTAATACATAAATCAGCTATGGACTTAATATTTTATTTAAAGAAAGAATCAATAGATGTTATTGCCTTGTTACTTAATTTTTTCCTTCTTTTAATTGGACAATGAGTCGACGCATAGAAGGACAGAATAAGTTGTATTGCACCCGTGGTGCTCACGAGAAGGGAACAAGTTGTTTTACACCTAGAGGAAAGTTTTCTTTTTAAACAAAGTATTCGCCTTATGTAGGCAGAGGAGTTAACAAAGAAGCTCGCAGGTGCATACGAAGCATGGTAGGACTCGCTTTTTTAAGGGATGCAGGTGTTTGGTGGAAAGTAGGTCCTAAAGTGGAATGTGCTCAAAGCTTCTATTAACCCAGTTTTCCACTTTGTTTTCATTGATCGTTAGAATAATCTGGATTTACTTAGAAAAAGTGCTGACTTGAAAACTCTAGATATTACTACTCATTTGTGACAATAGTAAAAAGTAGACCAATTCACTTGTCAAGTCATATATAATTTTTTGAAGAGCCAGTTGGTGAGGAAAACATGGCGGAAAAGTGTCAAGTTGAGAAGTGGTATTTATATAAAATAGCAATGATGTCGATTATTCAATCATGAATATGGAGGAAGCTGAGGGGAACAAAGAAACACAATTTTCAGCTATACAGCATGGTAAATTCACGTAATGTGTATAACTGGATTTTATTTCAGACACTGAAGATGAGATTGCAATATTAGTGAGAAGGGAAGTAAAGATATTATTGATTCTGCATATACTGCACTCCTTCGTCCTCCATGTGTAAAAGGAAATGTATATGCTTGTCGATGTGTTAACAATATAATTCATGAACAGTGTATTTATGAAGCCATCGAGAAAATTGGGAAAACAAAAACTTTCTTTTGATGGATGGAAAGTTTTTTTTATAAAGTTGCTAATCGAGACACACATGACTGTGTTAATCTTTTGTAGCTGAAGAATAGTGTTTGACGAGGCGTACATGGAGTCTTGATGGAATTCTATTAACCTTTTAAACATTTATCATGTTTATATATTAAAAATGAATATTTGCATAATATCGAGATTTCCATGCCTTACTTAAAATAGATGATATCAGAGAAAAACTAATTACAAACATATTATTGCTGAACCTGATAGAGACTAATTGTGAACAGTTAAAATTATGTGATTGTTTGAAGAAATTTGTAGTTTCTGAAAAAGTAAAACTACATCTTTATTTGAACGTGTGAGAGATTGTGTAACTTTTCAAAAAAATTTAAATGAAGAAACTTGAAGTTGTTAAAAATACTGTCTACGTATACTTTTCATACATAAAAGTTTTGTATATCATTTGAGATTGAAAAAAGAAAGTGAATATCCAAAAATTTACTCTTTGCTGAATTGAGAAAAATTCTATTATTACTGAAATTCTGGAAATCATATAGAATAAAGGTTGAACTTCTTCCATAATATTATAAAAGTAATATTTTTATATTGAAGGTTTTAAGAAACTTTCCAATATGTATTTGTAATAAAAGTAAATTAAGGTGTTCTATAAATACAAATCATGAAATTAATTTCTAAACTGCTACACATATTCTACTCAAAAATATATTCATACATATCATTTGAAATAACTTTGAAGATTGCTACACATATTCTACGTAGATAGAAAATCCGGATATTGCACATATATAGTACTATGACCTGAAATTTCAGAATATACTTATATTTCCATAAATACACTTTTATATTACTAAATTTTAAAGTTTGCGCGTGCCTAATTATCTTCACAAGCTTTTTGATCATAAGATCAAAGTAGTTCTAATTTATTTTAGATCAGAACATTCATATAAAAATAATACCCGACTTTAAATCGATTCTTGGAGAAATATTGTCCTTTATTCACCCCTCCAAGTAACGGATTCGAAAGAAATGATCAACCTGTGAAAATCCCTGAAGAGTATATTCTTAAACATAATTTCAGTGTTTTACTATTTTAGTATTAACAAAAAATATGTACTAGTAATTTATATTAGTAAAATAATTCCTGATGAAACAAAGTAAATTACTGATAGCATTGATACCACGCATTATGGAATAGTACGTCATATGGTTTATACTAGTGTAAATCCCGCAGGCTTGTATTCTGTCACGAAGGCACGGTTTTGCTTCGTCCACTGGAAAGTGTAGAGTCAAACTCAATGTACCAACTTGTGACAGTACTCCTTATCATTCTTAATAAGTAAAAGTTTAAATTATAATCTTATATTATTATGTTACAGTCAGCATTTTTCTTAAAGTATGCTAAGTTCTAAACGAGAGATTCAACTTGCTTTTTTCATCTTATAAGGCATCTGTTCATAAGTTAATCTATATTTTCAAAAAAGGTGAATAATTCCCAATTATCATTAATGAACGCTGTTAGAAGAAAATTCGTTCTTATTATTTTTAATTCACTTTCTACCCTGTGAAATGACTTCTCTCTTTTTCTCTTTCTCACTCTCTCACTTCCTTTCTCCCTCTTCCTCTGTGTATGCATATATCTGTTTTTCTTGTTAAATTTTTTTGTCGCAACCTAGCTGGTTGCCGTTCAGCCAGTCCTTATACACTAAATAAGACTGCTATACAAATGTGTTATACCCTGTAGATTACCAAAAGCAAAAAAATGGTGCAGAAATTTTAGTAAAATTTCTGAAGTATAATGATTATAATCAGTGGGTCTTAAATAATATATATCTGTAAAAGTTCAACATTAAATGCAGAAACATGTTAAAAAGTAAGTCGCTTAACAACAAAGATTAATGAAGAGAGAAAGAACTGAATAAACTTATCCACACAAAAAAAGAGAATGAATTCCATACAATAGCAAAGACTGAACTGGTTAATCACATGATTAGGTGACAAATCTACTATACTGTATTCCTATAGACGAGGATAAAATGCAATTTTACTATTTTGAATTTCGTTGAAACAAAAAATCTTTTTACATGGTACATAAATAAACTTCGCTGTATCCCCCTAGATGTGAAAAGAAAAAAGAACCATGAACAACTAGAAAATGACTGAATATGATCACGTTAATACACATTTGAAGAAATTTAACATTTTCAATACAATACACGTTTCCCAAGAACTACTTGAAAACTGAACTTGAATATTCCGCTTTTAAGAAATATAAACTGAGTAATACAACTCTCATATAAACCTATACATAATTTGAACAGAAAAATAATTATGTACATCCGTCTTCCATATGAAAAATACTCCCTGGTGTCTGTCAAATTGTTCAATTACATTCAAATTATTGAATAGATACCTTTCCTTTTTATTTAAATTTCTCCTTCACAATGATAGTGAAATTTAAAGTCCAAGCAGAAAATTATATCTCAAACTGTATGCATTGAACTCAGACGTGTCGAAGTTAAAGTTTTTAAAGACCTACAGTAGCTCTTTGATAGCTGACGTCTTGAGTTTGATCCTTTACTTCGCAAAAGAATTTTCATCAACGATTGTAATCCAGTAGCATTTAGTTTACACCTTTAGCTGCTTAAAATGTGAACAATAAATCAACTCCTTTCGCTAGGGAAGATTTATATCAGTAATAGATTAAATAAAACTGCCCGATATTACATCTACAAAAAAGTGTACGTGTCCTTAGAACATAAGCCGTATTCAATTACTTTTTCACTCTTTCAATTGCTAGTGAAAAAATATTATTCTCTCAAGCATAGAGAGAGTAGTATTTCTCCTGATCACCATATGAGAGTATATATATATATATATAATTGAAAAATATTTCTCACACAGATAATCTTTACAAATGATTATTTGAACTAAAAACAGACGCACAGGCAAGGCGCTATTGTGTTAATGATACCTGAAAAGAGAAGTAGAACTATTACCATCAACAGTGACAGAGGCGAACGTTATAAGGAATCGTTAACAAGAGCTGGGATCAGTGTTGAAAACCGCAGGGGTAAAAGAGCACCATATCATCACCAAAAAAAGTAGTTAGAACAGGCTAATAGCAGGTTTAAAAGCCGCTAATTAAGGCGTCAGAGAAATCATAGGCGAGAAATGGTTCGTTTTGTCGTTATAGGCTGCAAAATGCGTGCAAAAAGAAAAGTGTAGTTTTTATATTTCCACCCTCAAAGAATGATAAAACTATTATATTCTATTCCTAGAGATGACGTCAAAATGTATTTTTACTCATTTCAATTTGGTTCAAACAAAATTTATCTTTCAAAAACTACAGGAATAACGATATCGGCCGAGATGAGAAGAAGAAAAAGAGATACACTAAAAATATATTTGAAAAATTTTAACATTTTAAATTAATAAAGCCTGACCAAAACAAACTGCCTGTAACAGAACTGGAATATTTAAGTTCTAAGCAAGTAATAGATAGTTTACATGCAAAAATATATTTGCCAACTATGCCGTTAACCTGTCATTGCCTATATAAATCATATACTCAGCAGAAGTTCTCTATAACTAAAATTATATATGAACCTTTCCAAAAAGTTCTGTCTAAAAGAAACACTGGTTTTGATAACAAGTAAAAGACAATTCTGTGTCCCCTCCTAAAACCTAAGCAATCATACTATTATTTTGAAAGATCGTAAGGAATAAGATTTAACAAAACTACTGCATTCATTATGTTTTCAACTACAAATTTCATTATAATTTTAAGTCCATTAGGCACATTTCGCTCACGCCGTTATTCATACTCAATACCCTCTGGTTACAAAGTATGTCGAATATGTCCCTCACCCAATCAGATAAAAGTTCACAGCTTGCTAATTCAAGAAAATGTACTGAAAATCTAGTTGCCAACGTCATAAAGCAATATCTAGAGTAAGTTTGTGTATTGCAAAACATTAGCAGTCAGAGTTCCATCTCAAAATCTTAGATGGCTTGGTTTTGTATGAGTAGGACTACAAATATTCTATTATAGCTTAAATATACCATTAAAAACTTTCCTCGCTTAATCAAATCAAGTTACAGATTGAAATTTAGTAAAACTCGAAAAAGCTGCATAGTATTTTACCCACAAAGGCAGTAATTGTTACAAAATAGGCTAACAATTGCACTCCTTAGCTACGAGATAAATAGTAATTTCAATTCTCTCAGATAATGTACATATTATGTTTCTGTCAAGTTTGGCGCAGGTATGCCTAAATACATGAGAGAACAATAATCAACAAAACCTTCTTTCATTAATGGATTCGTGAAATATATTTAGAGATATATTCTAAATATACGAAGGGTATTCTATGGTACTTTTAATTTATAAGGAGAACTTCCAAATACATTATTTACTGAACTTTATAGCAATGATTAATTTGAATTAAGAATGATCAGTCAAATATTCAAGGAATAAGTATATTCTATGAATGTTCTGCAAATATTGAATTGCAAATATTCTTTAAACAGTCTACTTACTAAGTATACATGAATTGCTTCTAGCTCTAATTTCTACCGATCTAAGCTATGTGACTCAGCACGAAGGTATACTGAACATCTTAAAAATTACTGGAGGCTTAAAGTCTACTTCCTCAAATAAAAGCCAGAAAGCTGTTGTTTTTATATTTGCGTGAAATTTTAATCGTTTAAACAATTAACCGAATTATTTTACACTTTATACAAAAATTTAATCACCTCACTTCTTAGAAAAATAATTCAGTTCCAACAAAATGTCAAGTACTGCCAACCTTGATTGAGAAATTAAGTGTAGGAAACTTTTTCTAAAATTATCTGGTTTCGGTATTTCTTATATCAGCGCAAAAGTAAATATGTTTAAAGAAGAAGATATCTTTAAGAAGTAATAAATCTCTATTTACCATAAATAAAATCAAATCTTATAGCAATAGTTTATTACTATAATAAACAATTTCACTCTAAGATTTTCGTGAAAGAGTGTAAAATGCTAAGCGTTATTATTGTACATTGATTTTTATCTGGTAATAATATCGACTACTCGCAACAGCTATTTGGATAACTGTTTAGCGAAAAGTAACTGTTGTTTATAACAAATTAAAAAATTAAGATTTTATTACAATATGGAGTGCGAGGGTTAAAAATATAGTTAGAACACAGAAAATATTTCTTTTTACTTGTTTCTCAACGTTCACAGTCTAGAATATTAATTTAAGCAGTATTATGATAAAGAAATTCAATTTAAGTGAGGATAGCCAGTAGATATCCCAAGAATATCCCAACCTATATATACCAATTTCACGAACTATTCAGTATTATGACTTCTTTCATGTGTTTTAAAGAAAATGTGGAATAGCTATTGCTTAATGAAATTATTCAGAGGCCACTTTCCACTTGATCATCAGGGACAAAAATATAATAATCACCTTGCCTTTTATTTATCGAAAAGCTGATGAAAATTGCAATCTATAAAATTAAATTGTAAAAACAAATTGAATTAAATGGCTGAAATAAGCGAAACGAAGCATAGTAATAATAATTGCGTACCTTCGGAGATTTTCACTTTACAAGGAGGGCCTATATCTGCAAGCATTTAAAAATTGTAGGCTGGTGCATAAACTTTTTCACTTACTTATAATCTGATCAACTATTATTTCACATGTAATCCAAGTGTTCTCAGGTCACACCTC
>JAGDQP010004093.1:69100-87982 GCA_022664845.1 Lepisma saccharinum | reverse complement strand
AAGGCCGCTTTAGACGATCCAATTTCTCGTACGATCCCTCGTGTGCAATCCCATCGGTTACATTCTTTGATCGTGTAAAGCGCGGATCGTACGATTTTTCATGCTATCTCCGATGTGTTCTCTAAATAGAAACGGTCCTATTTTTCAGCGGATTTTTCGTACAATCTATAACAGCGCCCCTACTGGCAATATAGCGTGCTTTCCTATTCGGCTGTTTGGTTATGGATTACGAGAGAAAGAGAACATATTAATGTTATTACTTGATGCAGAAATTAACATACATAATGGCATAATAAACTATTACAGGTATAAATATATTTACAAAGTTTTTTAAGGGAAGTGTAAAAAGGTCGGTGATACTGCAGTAAAGCTACTTCTGCCATAGAGGACTGGCAATACCTCAAAATGCTACGTTTTGCATTCTTATAACCATAAAAGGTACTAAATACGTGAGAAATATGTTTAAAAATATAAAGACAAAGTTCTGATGTGATCTAATAGCTACTGCTTTTCCTATATATTGTGCAATGCAGTTAAGGTGATTTTCATTGTTTTTCTTGTGCGTAGAGTACCGAATCTGCTGCAATCATGATAAGTATGAAGGGAAATAATGTAGAGGACACCGGTATCTTTGCAATCATATTCCTCCCCAATTATTTTGATAAACATATACGCTCTGTGCATCCGAAATAATGAAATACATTGAACAGTAATTACAGAAGTAGACGTAATGTAAGGAGAGTGTCGACGTCAACCCAGAGCTGTGCAAGTCAATACATGAGCTAGGTAATTAATCGAACGAACTAATTTTTATTCAAGGGTTAAGACAGCTGACCTATCCTATTCACACCTATATACCTTGTGTGAAATGAGGCTATAAATCATATAAAATCTACATTACTCCTCATTTTTGTATTTTGCAAGTATTTCATGCTTATATGAACGTAAAACGTAGCATTTTGAGGCGTTTCCAGTGCTCCGTGATAGAAGTATTTAAACCGCAGTGTTACTAATTGCCCCCATATATATAAATAGGAGTTAATATATCGCGATTTATATACTTTTGAAGTGTTGTGTAATGTCACATATGTTGTTAACTCAGCAATATTGTATAAACAAAACACATATGACTCTGAACTTATCACCGAAGACTGAAAATTTTCAACGTTTTGTGTGTGTCCGCATTGAAATATCTTTATCGAAGTACAGAAGTAAAACTACGACATTTTCGTTACCACTGAAACCCAGTAGAAGTTAGATTATCTTGGTAGAATAATTTGACATTACAATTAACTGAATTTATGTAGCGTCAAGATTATTTGTTATCAAAATTTTAATTACTTTCTACTTTTTAAATAGGCTATACTTTCACAAATAGCTGTGGGATAATTACCCTAAAAGCCTGAGGTGTCACAACTATAAACTCCAGCAGTTTCATCATTATCCCCTCGTATCCAGAATTGTACCGTGTAAAACACTATACAATATTGTATGATTTATCGTACGAAAAATCTCGTACTATGGATTGTATACATTCTTTTATACGAGAGATCGTACGAGAAATTGTACCGTCTAAAGCGGCCTTTAGTGGCACCGTAGAAGACCCCAGCGCACTGGTCGGGATTTGAACTCAGATCCGAATAATACTTCATAATTTTGCTTTGGTATCCAAATAAAGTTTCTTCATTATCTCAACATGTGCCTAATAATGTCAACATTTTCAACAAAAAATGTCCGACTTTTCGTATGTTTTCCGAGTATTTTTCGACTAATATTTCAGAATTTTGCTGCGGTGTCAATACCAAGTTTGTTCCTTCCGATTATGTGATGAGGTAAATTATCTCCCAGCTTTCTGTTTTGCATTTTCAAAAAAAAAATAGTGATAATAGTAATATGTATTATTGAAAACACACACTTATTAAAAGATGCACCAAAAAGAAAATTAGTTTTTTTCGTACCCTGATAAGAACAAGCTTTTGCGGTAAAATTTTTAAAAATTTCGGGCAAACACGTAGCCAGAAGTTGGTTTGGGGGTGGGGGTGGTGCGAGATCTATCTGGGTGTGAAATTTACTTAAAATGCATATAATTTTCCCAAACATTATACTAATTTCACAAAAATCTGAACTTCTGGGAGGGTCCAGACGTCCAGCATCCTCCTTTGCTTACGTCCCTGGTCTGGTTTCGGGCAGAAATTTATCATGTTCTCTCAATAAAAATAAAACAATCTGATGAACAAATTTGTGCTCCACACATTTAATATTTTCACCACTATTTTTAACGTTTTATTAGGGTATGTATGCCCCATAGGCATTTAATAGCCGGTTTTTTTTAATGATTATTATTTTCAACCACTCTTATTTAGTATAATTGTTGGTCAAAGAGAAAGCTTTCTGTTCACTGTAGGAAGATAAAGCTCTTAAATGAAAAGAAATGGCTTTTGAATAGGAACCGAAAATCGATTTTGGAACAATAAACCGAGATCTGACAAATAAACTGAAATGCCAACTTTTTATATAAGTTTTTGGAGCAACTTTCAGGTTTTTAGATCTCTACTACAGGGAGAGGCAGAGAGGACGAATGTTTTGGGAATGGCTATAATCAACCCCATGTTGAGGGACAGATGTCCGGCAGGTACCATTCGGTTCATGGGATCTTAGCATTTTTTTTCCAGTTGAAGTCATGGCGCTGTGGACGATAGAGCACCGCGTTTTTGCCTACGACAGTTTCGTGAAGAATAACAAGTGGTCACGGTAGTTCAGCGTGAGTTTCGTCGCCGATTTAACATCTATCGAAATCAGGCTGTTCCTACTCGTAACGCGATATCACGTTTGATTCATGCACTTCGTACACGCGGTACATTAATGAATAACAGATCGATGGGGGGACCCAGGAACAGTACGTATCCCAGAAAATGTGGAACGCGTCAGACAAGCTTTGCTGCGCAGCCCGATTCGCTCTGCTCGGAAGCATACTTCTGAACTTGGCACGAAAATTTTGTAGGCAAAAAAGCGATTCTCTATCGTCCACGGGATCATGACTTTAACTGAAAAAAAAAAATGCTATGCTCCCACGAACCGAATGGTACCTGCCGGACTTCTGTCCCTCACCATGGGGCTGAATACTAGCCATTCCGAACATGTTCGTCCTCTCTGCTTCACCCTGTATAAATAAGTCTTTGGTTTAATAAGTGCTCGTTTTCTACGGTATATGAGTTCATTTATGATATAGGGTAAGGATGCTAGTATTCGGTCAACTAAGGGACTGATTTGCTTATTTTGTTTCCAGATTTCTTTTTTTGGCCCAATAGTTACACTTAATACTCTTCGCTTTCATTCTTTACACCTTTCACAACTAAATTAAAACATTTGCAGCTCAAAATTTTACTAGTATTTCTTATTAAGATTGTTATAGGAAAATATGCAATTTTCACCAGTTTTCATTCACGTGTAGAGAGGATGAGAAATATCCATATAAATAAATTGCACTTTTACATTCAGAAATACTTGATAATTTTATTTAGGACTATTAGAAATAAAGCATTTACATTCGTCGAGAAAGATTAATAATTGTATCGTTGCTAACAAGGCAGGAGGGCGCAAGTTATATTTACTAAATTTTAAAGAAGTATTTGAAAACGAAAGAAGGTTTTGGAAAATTTAAGTTATTTATAACTTTCTTATTATTTGAGTTTTTTACTGACATTTTTTTCCATAGTTGTTCATGAAGAACAGATGTTTCGTTTACACGTTTCATTTGCCACCTATGTGCATTGGTAGAAAATTATAAAATAGTATGCTTACGCCTTAACGCAATGATATCTATCCATTTTAAATCATCTAAGCTTAATGAGTTGTCAAAAAAACTGTTAGATTATTAGGAAGAAAAACATACTAATTTAAAATCACAACTAAACTAGATAAGAAGCACCACGTATCGGTGACTCTGATGCCAGTAGCTTACTGTATCTTTGTTGCCCCGTTGCACAACACCTACACTTCTTAAATTATTTAATTTTTATTTCAATGTAATATTATTCTACCCCTCCGTGTTAAAAAAAACATAGTTTCCTTTTAGGAAGAGAAAAAGTACTTCACAATTTAATTTTGGTGTTGTAATTCACCCGCACCTCCTTTAAAGCCCAACTTGCTAAATAGGCTTCCACTCCGCTAGATGTTGGACTGATATTTCTAATACCAATTAGCACAGGAATTGAGAAGTTGCAGGGACCAAGCAAGCCGAACAATGTTTTCTACTCATTTCTCCCCTCCTTAGTTTTCCAATGCTTCCAGAAGATGGCATTTGTGGCCGGCAATACCTCCGCCCAGGCTGCAGAAAGCCATCTGCTAGTTCCTTTCATTTACTCACAGTTTTTCTCTGTGTGTGTGTGTGAGAGAGAGAGAGTATGTGTATGTGTAGCGTGTATGTGTACGGGCGACTCTCGTGCTATACGTAACGATACTGGAGTGACTGCTTAGTGTAGAAAGATAGACGCCAGAGCAAATATTTAATTAAACTCGTATGTCCACTTCCAGTTTAATCAAATGTGGACCAAATTTTCAGTTTTAACTCAATTTTATAAGAACAATATCGCTGTGCGGCCCGTTTTTTATTTAAGTTTTAATTCCTGAGTTATTCATATAATAGTATACCGTACTCTGCATGTAAAAGTAATTTGCGTTTCTTGCAAGAATTAAGACAAATAAAAAACGGGCCACACAGCGATATCAAGCGAAAAGCTGAGTTAGAATTGAAAATTTGATCCGTATTGGTTTAGACTGGAAGTGGACAAATCAGATTAAGTGTCCTTTCCGCTTTCTGGCTTCATGTATTCATGAAATTTTTGGCAGCATCAGTAGTCAGTCCAGTATCGCTTTCAGATAGAGGTCATTGCAGGCACCTCATGTTACTTTAATCGCGAAATCATAATTTTAAAGCTATGGCATTGTATCGTCCCATTTCAAATGCTGTGTATATACATTGTTAAGCTCAAGTGAATCTATTTATCAGGAAAGCTGCTTCTATAAACAGAAATGTAATAATTTTTTCTCTCTCAAATTTGAAAGGCGTGTGCACTTGTTTTATAGTAGTTCCCAGCGAGTAGCAGTTTTAGAAACGGTTACCCCGAGTTAGTAATATCCGTTGGAACTTCCTGTCCAGAAGCTTAAATACTATCTTTGAACATAAAAAGGATACTATCAATGCATGAATAAGATAAAGATGGAGGAAGAGAAAAATTAAAACACAATCCATCGGGCTGAAGTACTCAAGAAAACACTTATTAGCAGCTATTTTAATTTCTGGTCTTTTTTTAAAAAAAGTAAAATAATGCCTCTTGTGGAAATTTTGTTTAACCAACTTCAAAATCAAGAAATTGGCCCTTGCTTGGCAAAAAAAGAAAAAGGCTATTTTCCACGTTGAAACAAATATTAGACGTATAAGAGACCGACCTGCTTGATGATTCGAGTGAAACAACAGACAATACAAACATGGTATCAAAAAGGAGAAAGAGTGAAAGAATGGAATGGGTAAGGGAAGCAAAGGAAGTATGCAATGTGATTACTTGCGAAGCAAAATCTCGCTTTACATTCACATGGCACGTTATGGCAGTCACATTGTTTACTCCAGAGAAATTTCCGAGTTACTTTTGGAATTTTCCAAAACGAACTGTGAAGAAATTATGTTCATTTGACACATTTCTTGACAAAGTAAAGCTCTGTCGTCACGAACTGTCTTCAATCTACTCGGCAGACATATTTCGATCAATATGTATGTAACCGGGTATGTAATATCTGTAGGTTTGTTAGATTTTATAGTTCAAAATAGCTTTGGGAAAACGTTTAGTGAATCTTCAATGCTTCTAAAACTGATATTAACAATACAAATAACAGTGACATAAATTTCTAGCCACGAAAATTTATGACAAACTATCACATTCTATACTCAATATTATAGCTACAACATTTTCTAAATTTTCTCAAAACCGTAATTAATTGACTAACGTCCCTTTATTTGATAATCTGGTCACTTCTTCTTTTGTGTATGCGTTACATAATTTAACTCTACGTTGATTGATTGTGACTGATTGGCTACCCAATCCTCTCACACATAGTGAAAGTCCAGTTCCGCAGCCAGGGGGGCTGAGCCCCCGTAAATTTTCCTTGGCCCAATAAGATGTAAATATTTAATTTTATGTATGCTTCATAAACCCTTCCCTAAATTTTTCGTGGCCAGCGGTGGGCTTGAGTGCAACACCCAGTGGAGACAACCACCGACCGCTACTCTGGTCGACTACAGGAATGCTCGTGAATATTATAAACCTAAAGTCCGCCACAATAATATACTTGACTATTGTGTATTATTTATGAATTATGATATTAAGTGAAAACAGAACATTTGAAACGCTGTACTTCTTAAAACTATTACAAGAAGATATGGACACTGATTACATTTCCGACATTTGTAAGTTAACCAGGGATGCCAGATACTTTGTACTTTCCCCCCGGTGTATAATGTTACTATCAATAGCTAGTAAAGCTTAAATATCAAGTTAAAGTTCTCCGAAAACTGGACATTTTTTTTTAAATAGACCTATAGGCCTACACTTTATGTGACAAAGGTCTTGTTTTAACTACAGTATATTTATGTGAAAATGGTCGAGGTCGACCACAGATGTATGTCCGGTGCCTTCACGGTTCACCCTACTCAAACCGGGTTTCCTGAACCGGAACCGGAGAAGTTAGCTAGCTACTCTTATAGTATAATATTTTTACGGTGCAGATGGTGCAAGTGGACGTCAGAAAATGGGGAAATTAAGGTAGAATGGAGCATATGTTTTTGTTCAGCAATGTGTAATCTTGGAGGAATTAGATTCGATTAGGAATATATTTTAATTCCTCCACATGTGTAATAAGTAAAATTATGCAGGTGAAGTGAAGTTTAGCAAGGTAATTTTCAAGAAACAGACATAAATGTAAAATGACATCAAAGGTGCCAACAGTATGCAAACACGTTGTATGTGTTTACTGTTTGCCACACTACATTGGTTTTGGATCAGAATTCCCGTTTTATTGTAAAGGGCAGTAACATTTCCCACTAAGAGTAAGTGATTAATGAAAAAAAGGAACAATAACGTGATTTTTGTAACCTAAGTCAGTAAATTGTATAAAATTTCAAAATAGAAATCCCTTGGCAGAGCCAGGAATCGAACCCAGGGCCCCACGATCAGCTGTCAGCAGCAGTAACCACTAGATCAGAGGCGGTCACGTAAAACAAAACTTGTAAAACGTGGGCCATTTTTAGTAACTTTGACTTCGGCCCGTCACGATTATGAATGCGATGCTAGTCAAACTTTACATTCATGCCCCACCAGGGATTCGAACCCAGGACCTTCGAGTCCCTGGCTTAGCGCCCTAAACCACATGGATAACCTAATGTAACCCTATGCCAGTGAACAGTGTAAAATTTCAAAACGCGTATAACAAAAATGCCTAACCTAAGGTAACTTTTGGCATTCTTGGGTGGTGTTCATAAACATATCCCTTGGATCCGCTTTGAGGACGCAAAATATAAAACCTGTTGTGTTGACAATAAATAAAAGAGATCGTTTGCTAAAATTCTAAGAGGCAAAAGCAATTAAAAGTGAAATGTACTATTTCACGGTAGTGATATAGGCTCTTAAAGTGATCAAGTGCAGATAGTGAAGAAATACTGGTAAAGCGCGTTTGTGGTCGTAACTCGTAATGCTTTAAGTTGTGAGGTAAGGGTGAGGAAAAGAACAAATGTTGCTATGTAGCATGAAAATATGCCTGACGCCCAATTGCACTATCTGTACGATTTTTACTGATACTCGACGTAGAAGTAATCTAACAATCTCATTACGAACTTCCGGGACTCGTTCAGCTGTGAACTGAGCGCAATATAGGCAGTACTAGCATTATTTGACAGTAGAAGGCAATTCTACCATTGTTTGGTAGTAGAGAACAAATGCTCTGCATGCTTTGAAATTGCACATTGGAACCCATCTGTAGAGGGTTGAATTGACGATAAAGATGTTTAATTAAATATATCCTTGCATATACTGACTTATTTAAAATAAACATATTGCATACTAGTTATAAGCAGGTCCCTATATCACCTTTAAAGCTTTTGGTAATCCGTCGTCATTGCACTCAAATAGATCTAAAAGTATGTGAAAACAAAATACTGATAAAATATGAGTATTCCTCAGTTCCCTGTAGTTTTGATTCGCTGCGCATCATAGATAAGAAAATATGTTTCTCTGTGTTCAAAAGATTATGACGTCAGAAAAGAGTCGTGTGCAAAACGTGCCAAACCATGAGCCACAGAGATTTTAAACAATAGATAGGGCATAACGTGTTCCTGTGCGATGGGTATGCATGGATCTCGTATGAAGCCGGTGGGGAACAGGGGAAAATACGGTGCACTACAGCGTTGCCAACAAAGTGTACTATCTACTCTAGGTGCAAAGTATTATTCCTTCCTGTTTTCCGTACGTATTTGGTAAACCATTTTCCAACTGAGGAGCTTACTTTCAAAATGCAGTTTGTCCATAATGTTTCGTTTCGAGAAAACGTGTATCTCAACTATCGTTACACTTGGAGCGAAAGTTGTCCGCTACATTTGGAGATATCGATGATAGAAGTAAACAGTAGAAAGGAAAAAAATCGTGCTTCAGGATTTACGGAGCATTGTTGTCTGGACAAATTGCATTTTGAACCAAAGTCAAGGACATGTTGCATTTTGAAAATAAGTGCAAGTGAGTCATAAAACGTGAGCCGAATTGCCTTGCAATAATTGACACTTTTATTGTTCGGATTGTTATGTAACTGTTATTTGTGACATAGGTGAGTACGTTGTGTACTTCAACATTATTATATTTAGTATCTTTATAGTATTGTTCTTTTTATTGTTATACAAAGTTAATACATTGAAATCGTACATATACAAAAGATTCAAGATCACAAAAGAAGTGATTGATATCATATGCTTCATTGGTAAATACGTGTATAATAAACGGACTGTATTAATAAAAATATGATCTGCAAAGTGGTTAGTTTCCGTGCAATTAACATCAGTCTGTGTGTGAAAAGTAATGTTAGGAAGAATCTCCTAAGATTCTCACAATTAGTAACTATTCTTGACTATAACAAAAGTTTTACATCTTCAAATGCGAGCTCCTCCGTCATCATCAAGGCAATCACATTCCTCTTCTGGATCACATGTTGTAGTGCCAACCTGTAGTATTTCACAATACCATTTGAACCTTTGGATGGATTGAAGTTCGTCTGGTTCCTGTACACATGGCATCTGTCTTCCTCTCCGTAATACTGATGAGAATTGTTTTGAAGGGTCATCAAACCTGTAAGTAGGTTACATTTTGATCATGAGCTTCACGTTGTCATCTGTTGCAATGTCCTTTTTCAATATGATTCTCTTCATTTCACTGATGCCGCCAACTTTCCTAAAATATTCGGTCAACTGCTTGTAATCTTTCACATTCCAGTCCTTACCAATATATCTCACAGTTCCTGTTTTTAAATAGATGTTAGTATATTCCTCAGGCAGCAATATTTCTTCATGTTTATGCAGTTCCCTTTCAACACGACCGAAAACGCGATCTGTAGGTAGGTATGAATGACCACGCACTGGAAAATGCAACACAATGCGTGTAATGTGAGGTGACCACTTGAACAACCAGAGCAAAAGTGCATGTATTACACACGTATTTTTATTTTGTCCCGAGCAACCATCTGCAAATAGGTGCAAGGTCTTTGTGGTTTTATCAAATTTTCTTTTTCCTTCTCTCTCTTACATCCTCTTTTCAACTTCTTTCTGCTGACTTCACTGCATTCTCCAACAAGCACACTTCCCTCCATCTTACAACTTACTCACCACAACCGAACTACTGCGACACAACAGTAGCCCTATAGCTACAGCTGTTCCCAATAACCTACACGCACGTTACCAATAAATTGCGTACAATACGGACAAGTTGCAGTTTGATTATTCAACCCGCCAATAGCATTAAAATACACAGGGACAAGTTGCATTTTGAAACTATTAAGGACAACTTGCTTTTTGAACTGAAACCGCTGATGGACATGTTTCAATTTGATATATACCCTCATTTTTAACCCGCTATAACTTCGGCCAGAATGGGATACCTGCATTTTGATGCTTTTATATGGTGCAAAGTCTCCCAGAAATGCCATTTCAATCAATAACTCATTATTTTTAAAGTGGACATGTTGCGTTTTGAAAGTAAACTCCTCAACTGACCTCTACGAGGGGGAGATGATAAATTCTCGTCCCGATCCCCTTCCGAAAGTACGATCCCGATTTCATATGAAATGTTGATCTTTTGTATGTTTAAGTACAAATATTCACGATTGTATCATGAACGGTTTTTATTTTACAGGTAATTGAATTAAACATGGCGGAGCCAGATGTCAAATTCACCAAGGAGGAGTTGCGAGGTGTAATGAAGTTCTTCTTCCTGCAACAGAAGTCGCCTAAGGAAATCCATGGTTGCATGCTAGACACATTGGGTGGACAGTGCCCGTCATACTCCACTGTGAAGAAATGGTGTGCAAACTTTAAGCGTGGTGATTTTTCCACAGAAGATGGCGAAAGGTGTGGGAGACCAGTGTCAGTGTCAACTCCGGAAAGGAGACCAGGTTCATGATCTGATTTTGAGTACCAGACGAATTTCAATTCAGGAGATAGCTGACATCGTGCACATATTCATGATCAGTTGGACATGCGCAAGCTTTCCGCGAAATTGATTTCCAAATGTTTGAATGCCGATGAGAAACGCAAACGTGTGACATCATCTCAGGAGATTTCACGGTATTTTGCGAACTCTAAGGACAATTTTTTGAATCGGCTTGTTACCCAGGATGAAACGTGGTTGCATTACTTTGATCCTGAAACCAAACAGCAGTCATGCGAGTGGCGCCACTCAGGATCAAAGAAATTCAAAGCACAGAAGTCCGCAGGGAAGGTGCTCGCCTCAATATTCTGGGATAAGGATGGTGTTTTGTTATCAGACTACCTTCCAAAGGGCCAAACCATAACAGCAGAATATTACTGCAGTCTTCTGGCTAAGTTAAAAGACGCTATTAAAGAAAAGCACCGGGGAAAGTTGAGACGAGATGTGTTGTTCTTGCAGGACAATGCTCCCGTTCACAAGGCTGTCAGAACAATGGATTTTCTGAGGGACCTAGGGTTTCAGTGCATTGATCACCCACCTTACTCGCCAGATATCGCGCCCTCTGATTATTTTCCTAACCTCAAAACGTTCCTGAAAGGACAGAAATTTCACAGTGATCACGAGGTTATAACAGCTGCGGAACAGTTTTTTGCAGATCTGGATAAATCTATTTATTTAGAGGGGTTAGAGAAGTTGGGGCATCGAAGTGCCAAGTGTGTGGACCTTCGTGGAAAATACATTGAATAGCCTGAAACTTTCGTGCCTCCAGCTCAAGTCCTTCTGGGTCTGGCCGAGAACTTATCAGCCCCCCCCCCCCCACGTAACTAAAACAACACTGGACTGCTCGATGACATTAAAAAATTAATTACTGTTAGTTTGTGAAAACAGAGAGCGGAGGACATAGTGAATCTCGATCGTCCACTTCCAGTCTAATCCAATAGGCTATGGTCTAAATTTTCAGTTCATTCATATTGTGATTAAGCTTCTGCCGGACATGAAATGGCCTTCATACAGGCACGTAGCCAGAATTTCATTTTGGGGGGTGCATGTACTTCCGGGTCCAAGTTGGGTCTGGGTATGAAATGTAAAATATATACAATTACGCCTAAAGTTATCCTATTTTTCTATAAAACTCTGAGTTTGTGGGGTAGGTTTAGGGACCCATCCCCTAAATAACGTCTCTGCTTTCATACTTTGATGCTGTTCTTTTCTTACTCTGGATGAAGGTTAAGGCCTGATTTACATACATGCTTGCGTTGCGTGCTTGGCTTGCGATTAGAGTGAGTAGGCAATTGAAGCACGTGTTTATTACGTAATACGAGTAAGTAGAACACGCAATAACACACGTGTTTCAATTGGCTATTCACCCAAATCGCACGCAAGGCAAGCAACGCAAGCTTCCAAGGAAAGGAGCCCTAAGAGAAAAAATGCATAGCACTTTAGAGCTTCATATTTCTAGGGGTTGATTTTCATTAATTCTTGTGTTGCTTGCTTTGCTTGTGATTAGGGTGAGTAGGGAATTGAAGCACGTGTTTTAAAACCCTCTATTACGTGTTCTACGTGTAACACGACTGTTACCGCCCATACAATTCATTTTATCTTTACGTGTAACACGTATTTCAATTGGCTATTCATGCAAATCGCAAGCAACGCAAGCTTTCATGAAAATCAGTCCTAACACTACGAACGGTAGAGCTGATGCGGCATGCTACCGTCAAAGACTTTAAACCTGCTCTATTTGAAAACGCATATTCCAAAATTGTGCTATTGGTGCGCAAGGGATTCCTTAAAGAAAGTAGGTGATTCTAGAATATTTCTGAAGTCGAGGTAGGTCGCAATGAGCATGAATTAAACGACTTCCCGTGTCGATAAAGATTACATACGTCACCCAGAGCATCAAATCGGACAATGACATTCAATCTATTTGATAACAAACATTCGATAAAATTTGCAATCCTTTGTGACCATATAGCTTTATGGACACAAAAGTGCTTTATATCCATTGGTTATAGTTCAGGATTCGATGCAGAAAAACAGATGGCGCTGCCAGTAATAAGTTTATTCTTATAAAAATGTTTTAAATAAAAGTGCAACAACTATGTTATCTTAATTGGACTCATGATGTATGTATATCTTTGGTAAAGACAACGAATATATGTTTCTGTTTGTTCCAGATGACTCATATTGTTAAAGTATAGTACTTGCTATTATTCATGTAATGGAACTTGTAGACCCGAACACAGTTATGCCTTCCGTTAGGAAATGGATATGTACTACGCATTGTGGTGATGCCATAAAGCAATTTCACTCTAGTTAGTGAAGTGTTATTTTTTATTCCCTTACCGTAGTGTAAGATTCTTGCTACAGTGAATGGCCCATTGGCGCTTCCTGTGCAATTGAATCTTTGCGTAGCAAGACGACTATGATCGCTCTTGTGATCAGTAGGTGTTACCTGGCGCAGTGAGTATCTCGTCATGGGATTCCTGCGCCAGTGACAGCCCGGGTGATACAAAAATGTCATAGGTGAACTTGGGTGATTTTGGAATGCATAACTTATACATTCAAATAAGTTAAAACTGACATCCATAACAGTTGTATACTAATATATCTTCGCAACACCTCATTTAGCAAACTAGTGATCCGAGCGTTACCTAGCAACCAGTTGTAGAGACATTGGGAAAATCATTGTTGCTTCCTACAATGTTGATAAAATATTTATACAGCGTGGAAGTGCAACGTAAATCGATTTACTAATCTCTACCCGGTTATACCTTACTCATGCTTGTTATGCAACGACGTTTATTTTTATTTTTTTTAATCGTTCGCTATATACGGAATCTACTTAAGATATCGACTTGGAGCAAACGAATTATTATTTACTGATGGAAAACCGTCCCATTCATGCTCATTTCGACCAATCTTTACTTCAGATAATTTCTGAGAATCTCATACTTTTGGGGGAAAAACACTTGCAATAAAAAACACATGGATTTTAGGATAGTGCAGATTTAAAGTCTTTGACGGTACCATGAAGCATCAGCTCTGTTGTTCGTGGTGTTACAAATATGAAGCTTTAAATTTCATTTTCCCACACTTTCGGCAGCCTTTAGCCCCGAAACTATGCAGATTCCGAAAATTTGTCACAGGAACTATCGTCTTGTTTTGATGTGGGGACTCACCTCCAGAAGTTTGTCGGTGTAGTTCATAAACACGTTATATATATCAGTACAAAACCCCATTTGGGGTAAAAGGAAGAGTGACGCAAGAATACTCACAAAAGAAGTGATATCTATTTTGCGAGTGACTTTCCTTGTATCACTATGGCGAAAGTATTGCCTTTGTAATAAAATTAAGAGACAGTATCCTTCCGCCATAGCGACACAAAGAAAGTCACTCGCAAAATAGATATAACTTCTTTTGTGAGTAGAATTCTTGCGTCACTCTTCCTTTTACCCCAAACGGGGTTTTGTACTCATAACACTTATTTTGTAAGGCTGCCTGTAAAAAAAAAGACTGTAACACGAGCCATCTATGCCGATGCTCCTCTCTCCTGTACACGCGCTATAACGTGTAGGAGACACGTGCACTGTAAATACAACGGAGAAACCACATCTGCGAGGCTGCTTCGGTGGCCTGCTGATTAAGGCGTCGAGTTGGTAAACAAGAAAGCCCTGGTTCGAGTCCCGGCGAGGTTAACACTAGAGTTTCCTTTCAGAATATATTTTCATGTGTTTATATATGTTTATATTCATTATTAATAATTGCTTTCCTGCATTTTACGTACATTATCTTAAGTTAGTGACCAGGGCGAATTGCAGGTTAGGTAAGGTTAGGTTCGGTCATGTAAATTTTCAAAATTTATTTTTATGATTAATATTTTTTTCTTGCATTATTCGTACATTTTCTTAAATTACTGACCATGGGAACGTGGAGACTAGGTAAAGTTAGGAGTGGTCATGTATCTTTACATTTTTCTCCTTTACGTCATGCCCAGATGAGTTGAGCAGCGGCGGAGAGTGTTCTCCGTACGGGCTCGTATTTAAAAAGTGGCACGTGTCACTATGGCGGAAGGATACAAGATCGATTTGCTCCATATCTCGAAAACCGTAACTCCTATCAAAAATCTAAGCTTGGATTTACCCTCATGGGGGCCCGCAATGGACCCCTAAAACCCCCCGGTACCGCCCATTTGGGGCTAAAACAAAAAGACACACAGAATGACAGACATACCTTTCTATCATTTGTGAAAAATTTGTGATTCGGTTAAAAAAAAGTCGTAACCTTTGAACCGCTCCACCGATTTTAATGTATGATACACCGTTTGAAACGTATTGAAGCGTAGAATAAGATCCAGTAAGTTTCGGCTGGCTATATGGTCTGGGGTCAGTGCTATTCTAAAAAATGTGAAATTTTGATATTTTTTTCAAAGCGCCCTAGGGGGTCCCAGATCCTACCGACCCATTTTTTCCCCTGTGTCTTAGTATTGGAAAGAGCTTTCAAATGTAAGTTCAAGCATCAAAATCGGATTTATACTTCGGTAGATCCGAAACTAACTGTATACTATCTGAGTGCCGCTAACAGTGTCCTTTGCCAGCGTCACTCGAAGAACTGCCGTTCTTCATGGTATTTCTTACCCAGACACACCGTGGATCCCCGTCGAAAACCCATGGACCCATTCCAAAACGAACTTATATATACGTGTCTGATTTAAATCTAACAGAGGAGTAGGTAGACATGTAACGATCTTGAAGCTCCACCCCATTGAATTTTATTTTAGGCAGTTTTGTTTTATTTATATTGAGCTTCAAAAGGGAAGGATTTTTACTGTGCTGATCTCCGGATCATTAGTATTCTTTGACCATCGCTTATCATTTTTCGAGCAAAGGTGTATATTATTGTTTTCTTTATTCTGGGATAAAGTTACTTTCTCTTGAACTACTTTTTGAAGCATCTTCCGTTTATTACCGATCAACTGATTCCATAAACAGTGTCTGTCGTTCTTTATCATTGGACGGGAGTCAATGATTCATTTTAGTTATGTGGTTCTTTTTTATTGGCAAGTCTTCCTGCCAGAGTAAGGCTTTGCTCGTAAATAATTATTAATTTAAATAATCTTCTTTAATATTTCTGATTTCTTCACTTTTGGTAACTTGACCGTTCCTTTAGAGTGTTGAAATGTGAGAATTTTGGTCTTACTGGTTAGAAATCAGGATCTGTTAACAGTGTTGTTTTGATGCGCTTTTCGATCGTCATTGAAGGTTGTAAAAGGGATATGTCATTTTCTTTGGCGTGTCCTTGTTCGGTATAAGACAACATCATGGCTGAAGAAAAGCAGGCAACTCGACTTCAGTTTTAAAAAAGCAGGAAATTTGAATAAAAATATTCGAGTTAATTTCTTTCAGTTGCCTGACAGGTAATGCGTATATATATATATATATATCTTGTTTAAATCCAAAATGGGTCATCTTTGCCGCTACCAGGTTAGCTGAGAAATAACAATTTGAAATCCTGGAAAAACTTTCGTGTCTATTTGCATGCTTCTGGGTACATTTGTGAAGGAAGATTATTTTGTGAAATTATTTTTGCGATTTTGGACTTTTGAAACTAAATTTCCTTAACAATATTTGCTTTCGGTTGACATAATATTCTGTTCGAGATGTTTAATTTCTCCGTTTTAATTTTTGATGTACAAGGTGTAATTCGCAGCGTGCATAGCTAAGCTGCTACGGCGAACATAGGCTGTCTGTATGTTTAAGTTGCTGCGCTATACAATAGCTATGACCCGTTAACGTATTTCTCCCTCACCTCCTCATTACTTGAAAGATTCTCACATTTCAGTTTTAGAATCTTTTATTTAAACTTTTAAATATGCTTTGGCTACTTCTGCGAAAATATGTTAATTTCCGAAAAAGCTCACTATAAATTTTCCTTCGGTAAAGGTTTAATACCTACGTTCAGTTTTCTTTCGATCGTTAACATGCGAAATTTTTACCGTAGAATATTCGAATAACTGATACGATCGTAAGATTTGTTCTAAAGTAAACATGTGTAAAGTATTTAAACCATTATTACAGAATGAGTAAAAAGGGTTTATAAATATTCATTGCAGATAAGTAGAAGTAGCTCAATATTTAAGTTTTTGAAAAAGTTATGCATTTTGCACGAAGGAGTTATGTTTTAAAGGCAAACTGGTGTGTGCAATGCAAGAGTTGCTACGAACCGTAACTTTGCTTTCTTTAAAGTGAATGCACGTAACCTGATTATTCTAAATTGATCAATGCTTTGGGTTTTACTTTAATATCTTTCATGAACGGCTGGAATCGTGCTACTGAAATTTGGTACATTTACTACAGTGATTAGGAAGCAAATAGAGACAGACACTTACTAAAGTGACCTTGAGTTACAACGACTTGAAAGCATCTTCTTCCGTGTAATTTTTAACTCTTAACTTCTTCGGATATGAACCACAACATGTACATTTAAACCATAGATATAATCGAAATTGCTGTAAAATATAAGTTTTCTTATAGGTGAATAATATTCTCTGATACATACGTCTATTGTTTTAAAGTTTAGACTCGGAACATTTGAATAAATTATTTTATTATAACGCAAATAAACTCTGAATCTTACTAAATTGACAATGTTTTACAATGACTTGAAAGTATGTTTATAAGTGTAAATCTTAACTCAACTTCTTGAGGTGTACACCACAACAGGCACACTTAAATTATTGATTTTTTAATGAAATTGCTTTAAAACTTAAGTTATCTTACAGTTGAATAATATTCACTCATGTATACGTGTATATACTTAAAGTGTGCCATTGCTACAATTGAAAATCATATTTACATTAGGACGCAAATAGAGACAGAAACTTACTAAAGTGTCCTTGTTTTACAACGACTTGAAAGTATCTTCTTCCGTGTAGTTTTTAACTCTTAACTTCTTCGGGTATGAACAACAACATGTACATTTAAAGCGTAGATATAATTGAAATTGCTGTAACAAGTAAGTTTTCTTACAGATATAATCTATTTCATAGTCTATTGCATAGTCTATCTTCTTAAAGTGAGGCTCTGGTACATTTGAACAACATATTTAGATTTTGACAGAAGTAGGGACTCAAACTTACTTAGGTGACATTGTGTTACCGTGACTTCAAAGTATCTTCTTATGTGCAATTCCTAACTTTCAACTTCTTTAGGTGTGCACAACAGGCACATTTAAACTATCGATATGATTTAAATTGCTGTAAAATATAAGTTTTCTTACAGTTGAATAATATTCTCTAATGCATAGTCTATCTTCTTAAAGTGTGGCCTCGGTACATTTGAACAAATTATTTGTATATGACGCACGTAGAAACTGAAACTTATTACACTGATAGAGTGTTGCAATAGCTTAAAATTAACTTCTTACGTTTAATTCTTAACTTCTATGTTCTTGAAGTGAGCAACAAGTACATTTGACTTAAGGATATAATTCAAATGGCTTAAAACGTACGTTTTAGTACAGATTAGTAATATTCTCTAATGCAAAGTCTATCTTCCTAATAAATTGAACAAATTGTTTATATTTAGACGCAAGCAGAGAGCGAAACTCGCTACAGTGACATTGTGTTACAATGACTTGAAGTGATATCTCTACGTGTCATGCTTTGCATTCTTGAAGTGAGCACCAAGTAGATTTGAATTAAGGATATAATTAAAATGGCTGCAAAGCGAAGGTTCTATTACAGATTAGTAATATTTTCTAAAGTATTCGTCTATTTTCTTGAACTGTGGAAGGTACATTGGAACAAATTATTTATATTAGGACGTAAGTAGAGAGGAACTTATTACAGTGACATTGTATTAGCATGACTTAAAGTTATCTTCTTACGTGTAATTCTAAACTTGTAACTTCTTCAGATACGCACCAGGTATATTTAAACTAAAGTATAACTGGAATTGCTGTAAAAAGTAAGAATTTATACAGAAAAATAAAATCTTCTAATGCGTACGTCTTCTTAAAGTGGCCTCAGTGCATTTGAACAACATATTTCGATTATGAGGCAAGTAGAGACTCAAACTTAGTACAACCATATTGAATTTAAGTGTCTTAAAGTTATGTTCATACATGAAATTCTTAACATTTAACTTCTTGA
>JAGDQP010004093.1:11632-69090 GCA_022664845.1 Lepisma saccharinum | reverse complement strand
CTTAAAGTTATGTTCATACATGAAATTCTTAACATTTAACTTCTTGAAAAATGCACCACAACAGGTACATCAAAACTATAGATATAATTGAAATTGCTGTACAATATATGTTCTCTTACAGATGAATAATATTCTCTAATGCATTCGTCTATGTCCTTAAAGTGTGCCCTTAGTACATTTGAAAATCATATTTATATTAGGACGCAAATAGAGACACAAACATACTAAAGTGACCTTGTGTTACAACGACTTGAAAGTATCTTCTTCCGTGTAGTTTTTAACTCTTAACTTCTTCGGATATGAACCACAACATGTACATTTAAACCATAGATATAATTGAAATTGCTGTAAAATATAAGTTTTCTTACAGGTGAATAATATTCTCTAATATAAACGTCTATTTTCTTAAAGTTTAGACTCGGAACATTTGAACAAATTATTTTATTATGACGCAAGTTAATACTGAAACTTACTAAATTGACATTTTTCAAAATGGCTTGAAGGTATCTTTATACGTGTAATTCTTAACACAACTTCTTGAGGTATGCAACCACAACAGGAACACTTAAACTATAGATATAATTGAAATTGCTGTAAAATATAAGTTTTCTTACAGATGAATAATATTCTCTAATGCATAGTCTATCTTCTTAAAGTGTGGCCTCGGTACATATGAACAAATTATTTGTATTATCACGCAAGTAGAAACTGAAACTTATTACAGTGATAGAGTGTTACAATGGTTTAAAATTAACTTCTTACGTGTAATTCTTAACTTCTATGTTCTTGAAGTGAGCATCAAGTACATTTGACTTAAGGATATAATTAAAGTGGCTGTAAAGCCAAAGGTTTTATTACAAATTAGTAATATTTTCTAAAGCATTCGTCTATTTTCTTGGACTGTGGAAGGTACATTGGAAAAAATTATTTATATTAGGACGTAAGTAGAGAGAAAATTATTACAGTGACATTGTATTAGCATGACTTGAAGTTATCTTGTTACGTGTAATTCTTAACTTTTAACTTCTTCAGGTACGCACCAGGTGTATTTAAACTAGAGCTATTATTGAAATTGCTGTAAAAAGTAAGTATTATTACAGATGAATAACAAACATCCTCTCATGCATACTTCTATCGTCTCTAAGTGTGACCTTGGTACATTTCAACAACTTATTTATATTAGGACGCAAGTAGAGACTGAACCTTACTACAATGATATTGTGGTACATTGACTTAAAGTTATATCTTTACTTAATATTCTTACATTTTTCAAGTTAGCATTAAGTAAATTTGAATTAAGGATATAATTTAAATGGCTGTAAAAGGTACGTTTTAGTGCCGATTAGTAATAATCTCAAATGCAAACGTCTATTTTGTTGAAGTGTGGAGTAGGAACATTTTATCAAATTATTCATATTAGGACGCAATTAAAGATAGAAATTTACTACAGTGACATTGTGTTACAATAATTTGAAGTTACCTTATTAAGTGTTATTCTTAATTATAAATCTTCAGGTACGCACCAGATACATTTAAACTAAAGATATAAGTGAAATTGCTGTAAAATGTAAGTTTTCTTCCAAATGAATAATATTCTCTAATGCATACATCTATCTTCTTAAAGTGTGGTATATGTACATTTGAACATATTATATGTATTAGGACGCAAGTAAAGACTCAAACTTACTACAATAACTTAGTGTTACAATGGCAAAATTAACTTCTTACGTGTAATTATTAACTTTTATCATCTTGAAGTGAGCACCAAGTAGATTTGAAGTAAGGATATAATTAAAATTCCTATAAAACGTAAGTTTTAGTACAGATTAGTAATATTCTCTAATGCGGACTCCTGGAGTGTTTCCTTTGTACATTTGACGAAATAAATTTATATTAGGACGCAAGTAGAGAGCGAAACTTAGTGCAGTGACATTGTTTTAGAATGACTTGAGATTATCTTCTTACGTGTAATTCTTAACTTTTAACTTCTTCAGGTACGCACCAGGTATATTTAAACAAAAGATATAATTACAATCCCTGTTAAATATAATTTTTCTTCAAAGGGAATAATATTCTCTAATACATAGCCTACCATCTTAAAGTGTGGCCTAGGTACAAATTATTTATATTAGGACGTAAGTAGAGATAGAAACTTACTATAATAACATTGTGTTATAATGACTTAAAATTGTATCCTTATATGTCATTCTTACATTTTTCAATTGAGTACCATGTAGATTTGAATTAAGGATATAATTAAAATAGCTGTAAAACGCAAGTTTTAGTACAGGTTAGTAATATTCTCTATTGCATACGTCTATCTTCCTAAAGTGTGGAGTAGATACAGTTTAGCAATTTATTTATATTAGGAAGCAAGTAGAGACGTAACTTATTGCAGTGATATTGTCCTGCAATGATTTGAAGTTACGTTCTTTACGTGTCATTCTTACATTTAACTTCTGGAGGTACGCACCAGGTATATTTATACTAACCATATAATTAAAATGGCATTTAAATATAACTTTTAGAATAGAATAGATATCTTTCTTCAATAATTTAAATAATATTATCTTATTCGGATGCCTATCTTAACGTTTTTAAAATGTGGAGTGGATTACATTTGAACGAATGATTTATACTAGACGCATGTTGAAACTATGCTACTTAAAACTTTAATTAGTTTATGCGTAATGCGTGGTAATGCGTATTTTATTATAGTGTCATTGTATTACATCGACTTGAAGGTAGCTTCTTACCTGTCATTCTTACATTTAAGGTCTTGAAGTGCGCAGCAGGTACATTAAGGATATAAGTAAAGCAACAGTAAAATATAAGTTTTAGTATAGAATAGTGATATTTTTCTTTTGTGATTCAAAAGCATTTTCTAATGAATCTTAACTTTCAAAGTGTGGAGTGGGTACATTTGAACAAATTATTGATATTATTACACAAGTGGAAACTGTAATACTAATGGAAATTATTATAACGACATTCAGAAAAAGGTGATAATTCTGATGCCGTAAAACAAAGATGAAAAAATTGTGTAACACTGATTTGAAGATTATATTTTGTTAGATTTTAACATACACTATCGCAGATCACATGTTGTGAAAAGAGTTAATAATCGTTATAGTTTATTTATGTGACATGTGATTTGTTTTTGTGTAGTTCTGCAAAATCTAAACCAAAGTAGAAAATATGTTTCAAGACTAATTTTTTTTAGGCGCTAACAGAACAACAATGAAGTTTGAGGTAAGTATTACCTGACAAAATGCTTTATATTTGTAGAAAATGCACCTGAGAACTTTACCAATACACGGTAGTGGCATAGCTGCTTAATTCAAATTTAAGATAATCATTTGTTCTGAATTAATGATACTATTCTATATTATCTGAATCCAGCAGAATTATTATCTATTCTATTTATTTATTTATTTGAAAAGGTCAATATTCCTATTTTTATGATCTGTAAAATATATGAAGTTGCAAAACTATAAACTTATAATAATATTTGAAGAGTACAAGAAAAATCCGTTTTAAAGTTTCTGGCAACAATTTATACTCTCATTATCCACACTGGGTATATGTGTGGATATACCTTGTAAGAAAACCCTCTGGGAAGTAGGCGACTGACAGAAACAGTACAAGAGCCAGCAGTCCTGTTACGGTCGCCATTTGTAAGAAAACCTTCCAAATAAAGGAACGGTAGCGCAGGCGCCGGACAAGAACAGCACAACAGCCAAACATATATAAAATGCACTTCCGGTCGCGCCCCCGTACAGCCTCGTCACACTTCACAAACAGAGGATTTCCCCTAAAGAAAGGTAAAGCAAGGAACGTGAAACTTCACATTCAAACGGGCCAGTGGGTAACACTCTTAAAGAGTCAACATCAATGACACCGAGACTGGAAATTGGCTAGCTGAACCTTCTCAATCAAGGTTACTCGAAAACTAAGACACAGTTTCGCCAGACTAGGTCACCACCCACAACCACGCATCGGACGAGTAACATAAGGCATCAGACTGATACAGCAGGAAAAATATTATACTAGAGAGAACATTCAAGTACTGAAGAAACCCGAAAAGGGAGCACGCGAATTATTAAAAATTCAAAATGTAACTATTCATTGAAGCATCTCAGAAAAAAGATGTAAGCTAAAGACGAAGGAAAGGGGGGAGGGGAGGGGGAAGGAGAGATTCCCCGATCCACCAGAAGAGAGAACTTTGAGAAAGACCTACCCCAAAGCACTAAAAAGATGCTTGAGTAGCGCGAACCTCCAACAAAACAGTCATCAGACTGGAGGCGATAAACTGAAGTTTATCCATAAACACTCCTACGAGCGCATAGTTTAAAACTTATGATACAAAGACATCTCATGGAACTCATTACAGTAAAACACTGCAAGGAAACCTAAAACGTACTTGAACAATATGACAAACCTTATACTACAGTAGAACCCGTAATGGTTGATTACACCAGTGGCATTCCTTGTATTCCGACAGAAAGAGGAGGAGTAAGAAAAACAACAAAATTTCTAGAAAACTACCTATTTGCCAGAAGACAACGATATTGTCTCTTGGTGTTCAAGGTCACCGTAGCAAATGTATGAAATTTCTATAAAACGAATCAAAACCCGTTCATAAATGGATGTTAAGACTAAAGCCGAAGCATCGATCAATTTAGAATACGTGCATTCACTTTAAAGAAAAGCAAAATTATGGTTCGCAATAACGCTTGCATAGTACGTAGCAACTGCCATCAAAATATAAAACTTTCGTGTAAATGCATACCTTATTCAAATATTTAACTACTTCCTACATGTTAAAGATTTTCAAATTAAAATTGTAAACCCTTTTCATTCACTATTTATTTCAATAAAGAAACGTATTTAACTTTACGTTACGGAAACTCACAGTAACATTTTTATGCCAGGATAGGTTTACAAAATTTACTATGAGAAAAAAAGTCATTTCTGGCAAAGACTCTAATAACACGAATCGTATATTTTCAGATTGCAACAATAAGTTCGAATTTAAACATTTAAATCACTGAACGTGAAATTACAATCACGCTGGGTCACTTTCATTGAAAGCACTTTCATAAAATACTTCGAAACCATCAGAATTTAAAGTACAAGGAAGATGGCGTGAAGCTCCATGTATACAGAAACTATCCCAACGAAGACAAAATTTCGATAATAGAATAATCTCTGTTATAGTGGCCTAAAATCTTTTAACACATTTAATTCAAAGTGAGTCTCACGATCGTGACGGTTATATTGATATTTTCAAATAAAATTTTTATATGCTCAACGTTGAAAAGAAATGAACGCAACCTACCACTGAGCGCCTGTACTAAGCTTTTACCGTACTTGAAACTATAGTGAGCTTTTACCAAAAGAAACATATTTCTGTAGAAGTAACTAAAAGCATGCATTTAAACTTCATAAAACATTTCAGAACTCAAATGTGAGAACCTTTCAAAACGATAAGAAGGTGAGGGAGAAATTTTGTTACCGGATAATGGCTACTACATAGCACAGCATTCTAAACATAAAGTCAGCCCATGTTCGCCGCAACCAGCTTAGCCTCGCATACTGTAAGTTATACACTTTGTACTTCAAAATTCAAAACAAAATAATTACTCATCTCGAACCGTATAAAAACGTAACAACCGAAACGAATTTTTTTTATGAAATTTTGCTTCTGAAAGTCCCAAACTTCGAAATATCGATATGTGAGGAATCCCAATATGTCTTCTCTTACTTCTTCCATAGAGACATCAGACGAGAAGAAACGAAACTTGTTCCCAAATTTAGAAGATATAATAAAGGCAGGCAACTGAGTTTGTAATTAACAAAATTATTAAAGTTAATTAAAAATTCCGTTGTATTGACCGCTCAGTTGTCTGGCAGGTAAAGCTAGATGTGTATGTTTTAGAAAACCTAAAAGGATAGTCTTCGCCGATACCAGGTTGGCTGGAAATTTTAATCTTGTGTTCTCTCTCAAGAAGGACACGCTTCCTCATCACCACCGGTGACAAACCAATTGCGCATAAAAAAACACTGCTGGCAGGTCATGACTTCAGACCAGAAAGACCACAATTCTCACATTTCAGTTCACAACCAAACACATTTCGGGTCAAGTTACCAAAAGTTCAAATGTGCAAAAATCAAAATATTAAATAGGTTTATATAAATTTAATAAATATTTACGATCAAAGCTTTACTCTGGCGGGAAGATTCTGCCAATAGCAAAGGACCACATAATTAAGATGAATTATTGATTCTCATCCAATGACAACTGATGACATTGTTTATGAAATAAGACAATCCGTAATAGATGAAAGATACTACAAAAGTAGTTCGAGAAGAAAGAAAACTTTACAGCAGAATAAGGAAAAACAAAAGAAAGCGATAATATATACCTTTGCTCGAAAAAGAATAAACGATGGTCAAGGAGTATTCATGATCCAGAGATCAACACAGTAAAAATATTTCCTTTTTGAAGCTGCATGAAATAAATACCATGGAACAGAGTTTCAAGGCCGTTTCAACCTGCACCTTGGAAAACATCGAAAACTCTTGTTTCTTAAACACAACAAACCACTATAACCTCTTGTAAACCAATTCAACTTACTCCCACTGTTCGATTTGTCGACTGGATGCCGGGGATTTTTCCCTAGTACCTGAGGATTTTATCCCCGGTTGTTGATTCCGAATATCATCCCAACCAGGGATAAAATCTTCGTATTTCTACCCAAGCAGGTAGTATGTTGAAACTTGCCAGCAACCACTAGTTTTAGGATCCCCCTTTTATAATTTATAACAAATGGAACACTGCTTACACGAACTCTCAGCAAGATCCTAGAACTCATGCTAGTCTGCATACTTAATCTTCACCTGTAGGACCACCACCTATTCCCAGATCATCAAGCTGATTACAGTATACAAGATCAATTTTCTACGTCTCACAAACAATATTACCAATCATTCTATTATATGTTTAACATCATGCGTAATACTGTTTGATTTAGAGAAAGTCTGGGAGATGGGATATGGAAACTTCTTCGATTTAAGGTACCCATCTCATATGTACGCTACGTCTACTACTCTCTCATAAGCCGGTTAGCATACATAAGATTAAATAATCGATGGCGTAACCCGTCATTCCCAATTTCTCTCCACATAGGCGTTCCCGATGGTTCCGTACTCTCACCACTATTATATTTGTGATATGGTACTGATCTCCCAATATTATCAGATAAAATCCAAACATAGCAACATGCTGACGATGCGGTATAACTCCCAGCACCCAAGATAGTACATAAGCTCAACAATTTACTACAGTAAGACGCCGAGTCCTTCAACAATTGATGCTCTATATCGTACCTTACCACCAATTTCAACAAAACTCAGGTTATTCACCTAAACAACATTCTAGAATCCATCGTAATCCAACAGGATTAGGATTCACGATTCAACGAACACTAGTTCGACCATCACACACAGTTTTAATACCTAGGACTGATAATCACCATCTGTCCTGGAAACCACATCTGAAACAAGAAACTACAAAAACATATAACCATTGAAATCTCCTAAAACGTATCACCGGTATTCCATGGGGACTGCAGTTCTAAACAGCATCAATTGCAGTTCTAAACACATACGAAGCATTTCTTCAACCCACACTCCCATACGGTCATGTCGTATGGACAGCAGCAGCATCGTATATTTTCTACAAACTAAAAGTCCTTTCCTTCAACGTCACCCACTTTGCGTAGCATATCGTAGCAAATTACCAGCACCATTGGTGGTCTCTACGCTCGAGTCAACAAACTCTATAACCTTGAAACAGTACGATAATGATACATCGCAAGAGACAAAAACTTACACCCTCAATTACTCGATACTATGTACCAGGACGTCTCTTACACTTATCAACGTACAACTTTCCTTCAACAATCCGCTATCCCTACTTATATTCAAGGTTGTTCTAACATAGGATATGCAGGGCCGGATGTACCCATAGAATGGCGCACTTTAGAAGAAAAAATTAGAATTTGCTATTTAAAACGAGAGACGAAAGTAATATTTAGCAAAAAGCATTAAGGGAGAGCGCGAAACACCATCACCTTTGGACCACGTGATCCCTCGTAAATAACTGACTTCAGGTAATTTAAAGTTTGGTTAATTTACATTGGAAATAGTAAAATAAAGATTAGTACTTACATTAAAAACATTATTTATTCATTTTTTGCCTTTGCACACACACACACACCAATAATCATTTTAGTGAATGTCACGTATAATGCGTCGCTGTCATCTATATCCCTGCTAATGGGCAAGATGTACTTTGTGTTAACCACTCTATATGCATGAAGGCGTAATTTGCGCCACTTTTTGTACATGAGAAAAACTAAAGTTTCTTTTCCTAACCTGTCTTTTCGAGTCCGCAATGGGTAGGCACCGTTCGTTCGAACCCTGCTGCCGATCGTTCCGACTGACGTTTCACAGAGTTTCCTTCAGTTTCACCAGACAAATGTCTGGATGGCATCATAACTAAGACACCGGTCGCTATCCTGGTCTGATCCAAAGCTGGATTTAAAAACCTTATAATTTTTAAATATATATATATCTTAACCTGTCTTTTATGACAAAAGATGCAAGCCTTAATTTTCTCCCTAATTTGACTTTATATTTCAGGAGATGAATATTCCTGGAGATAGTGTTTGGTGTTTAAAATTCAAAGAGCTGCCCACTTAACGAATGAGTTTGTAGTGTCGCTTTTGTCCATTCCTAGAGATTTTGTAACAAAGTTACTAGTTTTTGAAGCGACTAACTGACGGGTGGAGCGATATATTAACTGACAGATACTGGTACACTTCGCATCAAAAAAATTGCGACAGCGAACGCCGTGCAGCTAGGCAACCCAAATGGCACCTTCTTATCCCATAATCGTGTCTGGTAAACAAACCCCCTCTTTCTCTTTCCTTCGTCTCGCCCATACTAAAATCAGTAAACATCAAGAACACATTTTTGTTTTTCAAAATAGACATACCCATTAGTATTGATAAAATGAAAGAATAAAAGCGAGACGAATCAATATACATAAGTTGATGCAGGGAGAAATTTAAACACACAGTGAAACATTGAAACCGATGAACGTCTGTTAGACAGAGGCAGAGATATGAGAGAGAGAGAGAGAGAGAGAGAGAGAGAGAGAAGAAGAAGAAGTAAAGATAAAAATATGGAATTTGAACATAGTAAAAAGATTAAGTTCAGTTCCCACACAATAGAGTTCGCTTCCCACAAATCTAACAGCAAGATAGAAGTGACTTTTGGACTTTATATTTGTTCATCGCTGTTTGAATATATAAAGGGTTCTTCAAAAATTCATTAAGTCACATTCAAAATGGAAACCAAACTTGGTGGTCAGATTAAATACTCATGATTTTCCAGTGAAACTCCAGAGTTTTGAGACACATTTAGGGTAATGTCAAAAGTGTAACACACATGCTTTTTTTTGCGCGAGGTTCGGTTGCAAATTCGGTGAAGCTTATTAAATATACTGGTTCGGAATACTTTGTAATCAGGAATTCCGCAAGGATTTTTTGATTGGGGTGTGTAAAGTCAAAATTGGGAGGGTGGACTAGAGTTTTGCACGGTTTCTATCAAAAACTTCGGGGTAGTTTCCAGAATCGACTGCCCCACAGGGACCGGGTCCAGAATTGACTGCCCCACAGGGACCGGGCTCTGCCGGAATCCCTGATTGTAACAAACCCAGTAGATACCATAGGCAAACCCTTCTATTCGAGACTACGAATGCAAAGTGAACATAAAAAGAAAATGAATGAATTATAAGTTTTCTGCTTAATTTCTATCAGAAAGAACCAAGATTATAATTCCAAACTGTATCAAAAAGAAAAGTTACAAATGTTCAAAAGCAAAATTAGCATGTTCCTTATAGGCATAGTAAACTTTACATGTTCCACATTGCAAACGTGAAAAGAAGAAACACATGTAATAATATGTTGGCTAATTAGAGCATGGAAACGAATTTCGTGCCAAACGAATATAAAAATAATTCTTCTCTTGAAATGGCTAAAAAAAAGGGGACATTTGCTACTCATGTCTTAAAATTTGTCAGTTCTGGTCATGCCACTATATATTCCACCTATTGTGACTATAACGTTCTAATAATTACAACACTAATGAACTAGTGTTTATAACAATTCGCACAGATGGAATAAACACGGCAGAGTTGAAAAGGTTACCGACTGATTCGATGTAGATTTGATGACCCGGAAGATGAAGAAGAGATTTTAATTATTTAATTGCGTTTGACCAGTGTTTATTTCAGGGGTGACCAGAATCGGAGATGTTACCCCGAGAACACGAAAAATACGACATCAAAATTCCCAGTTAAATAGATTTTCCAGACCGGGTCAATCGGGTTACCGGGTCACTCATGTTTGGGTCAGTCTCTATCACCGGGTCATCGAAAGTGACCCGAATTTGGCTGTGGAATACGCACAAACAGAGAGAGTGTGTGTAAATTAAGAGAAGAAATAAACATGAATAGAGAGAAGGAGAGGTAATAGAAAAGAAAGAAGCAGCGAAGACACGATAACAATAAATCAAGAAAGAGAGGAAGAGAGAAAGATCAATGAAAAATATGAAAAATACATTATCATTATGGTAAACAGCACACACACCTGTTTACTCGGATTCTGACCAGTGATACTTCGTTAAGTTCTCCACAGTCCAGAGATGAATCATTGTTTGAATACTTCAGTGTTTGCGAAAAAGAAACTGACTGATGGGGAATCGAACTCAGGTTTTCAAATTAGAAGTCCAGCACGATAGCGATACTCCACAGGCGACTTTTTCCATATCGTGCTCAACAAATGCTATAGTGTTTGTTTCTACGAATAATAACATGAAAATGGATACTTCATATCAATGTCGTGTTCTTAACTGTCCCCCCTGAGAATTAATTTGGACTTTTCCAACCAAAATTCGTAAATCGTCTTTCTCTCTATAATGACTCATGTGCTCCATTCCACAGTCGGAAATATTATCCGTATTGTATGAGAAGTGATTAGATTCTTCACGACCGCTTTGTAAAAAAGAGTGGCTTGAACAGAATTCGAACCTATGTTGGTTTGCTTTAATACTTCAAACTCCGGCACTTTTCCTCTACTCCATTTTGCCAACGAAAGACAGCACTCATGAATTATGAAGTTCAAATGCGAGGAAAATGTAACATTGAGTATATGTGATATATTTTGTCTGTACGTATTCTTTAGGAAGTCAACACATGTGTATGCATGTCCTGTTTGTCATGTCGAATTATGAAATGAATATATTATGTGAGTTTTAAGAACAAATCCAGTTTAGGGTAAGTATTATGACATTAAGTTACGATCATTTATTGTCTTTTATTTTAACATAAACCAGCCTGAACGAAGCTAACATCATAAAAAAATATCATTAGCGAATGGAGAAGTTAAAACTACAATTAAAAGTTCTAATACACTTCGTGTAATATGACAAGTTGAACGTAACACAAATTAAAACTTTTGACAGTTTTTATTTAAGTATCAAAAGTCGTCACTTGCAGACGATTCGAACCTACAACCATAAGGTTTCCTACTTCAGCAAGTGCCTCAGGATTGAATTTGATTCGGCATCATATGTCTATATTACTCGAAAGTGTAGGTTTTTGTAAATTTCGAACGGAATAGCTTACTGACTGAAATCGCTTAGCATCAAAATTATCTCCACATTTTCAACTTCTGTGGAATAAGAAAAGAATAATGTTAGCGGTGTAGAACTTGGCTACCCTCGTCGCCCTCATGGCCGAAGTCTTTCAGGTCCTTGGTTATTTTACACTCAGTCAATTATAATCTGAGCGCACTCTTTAGCAGCACTTAGAAAGTTTAAATTCAGAAATTGAACTATGCGGCAACCTTGCAACAACATCAGTGACAACTGCGCGGGTTTTAATACAATGAGTGTATTAGTGCAGTTTTCGAGTACTAATCTTTGTGAAGAAAATAATGTTTGTATATCTAGTCGTGATGTAGCAAAAAATATGTGAATAAAAGTAATTAGAACTTTTCTCTTGTTTTTATTGTTCATAAAATAAATTATAATACAGCAATGTTGCTATGTCTGTAATAATTAACGTTGAAGTTTTGCTTATTCCCACTTACGTTAAATACGGTTTTCGAAATTTTTAACAAATTATATAACATGGTTTCCATATGTATAAAATCTAACAAAATAGTAGTCAATAGAAGATTAACTCAGAAATGCACGAAACACAGTAACTGAAACAAAAATCAGTATTATATAACTTTTACTTTGCTTTTATTTCCGTAAGAGTTGAGCTTAAAGGATGTCTGCCTGATGTCTTCGTGGCCGTGCGGGCTGCGTCGCGTTATTTCTTTCCCTTTTCGTGCATAAAGCTTTCGTCGTGAGTTCGAATCCCGAAGCTTGCTCTTCTTTTCTCACAAAGCTCCGTCATCTATGTTCGTATTGCTTGGACGTAATAGTTTGGTTCCTGTCATTATGCAAAGAAATCTGACAACGATTACTATTCCTTAAATAAGGGTTAACCATTTCAAGGTTTAGTCTAATAATATCGACAGGTTTATTAGTCATATCAAAATGTTTAGAAAGGAGAAGTTTAATCGAGGCAATATTCGCGGACGTCAAACGTGAGGTCAGTGACTCTCTATCTGCTTTACTGTAATTTAGTCACTTGCACGAATCCTTAAAATGCAGAAGGCTAACCAAATGAAAAGCGTCTGCCAATTTTAAACACCAAATTAGAAACAGCTAGATAAATCGAGATCACTGAACCCAAGTTTGAAGTCAGTTTCTCTGTACTTATCTTCGTTTAGGCGCTAGCCTCCATTACAGATGGAGGAATCAAAATTAAGAGGTCCAATATTTTAAGGTAGCTAACAGACAGAACATAGCAAGTGGACAGGAGAAATTAAAGGAGCTTTCTTGTTCTTGCTCGATCTAAATCCACATTGTTCTCACTTAACGAATATCACTGGTTTCTTGATTTTTGTAAATTATACTGTTTTAGAATTGCATTTCTTTAAGTAAACTTATATCAGGCCACATTGCATGCACAAAGTATCACTTTCTGATAGTATAATAATGGTTCCAAAATACGATCTGCATTCCCCCTACTTTCTAAGGTAAGTTGGAGTTTTACAAATGAGGTTGGTGTATATTATTCCCCCAAATGCATCTAATCAAGTGAATAAAATATTTTACGATTTTGAAAGAAAATTATATTGGCGTAGGTTAGGGTTTCTCAACGTGGAGGTCGCGACCCCCAGAGGGGTCATGAGTTGTGTGGAAGGGGATCGCAAGAGAAGGTGAAAAAATTAATTTAGCTAGGGGTTGTAGGTTAAAACTAATAAATTTCGAAGACAATATTTTATTTTGCTTATTGTTTTTATAATTAGGCTCTACTAAAATAATGTAATTTGTTGAATAGTTCTGAATAATGTAATTAGGTTGTTTATTATCAAATACAGCATATCAACGGTCATGTTTTGAAATGTCATGTTTTTAGTTGCAGGATGAAAAAGGTTGAGAAACGCTGGCGTAGGTGGAAAGCGAACCTATGATTCTCAGTGTGGAAAGTGCACATAGCTAATCACGTTAATAACCATGCCAGCAATCTGTTGTTATCCAACTTTCAGCTTATTCTTATTGCTTGTTTGCTTACACACTCATTTCGCGTACTTGTGGTTTCCCTCTTTTTCTGAATATGATTGTATTCAGATATTGTATCGATGAGGATGAGGACTCTCCCGGAGGGAAAAGTTGGTTTACTGCTCCAGCGCTGACCAGACATGTTGGGAGAGGAGAGCCGAAGCTCACAACTGTGATCGCCACTGTCTTTTATTCACAACAACTCCCCAATTGTATCGTATTACGATTGATTCAAACAATTTCATAGTTAAAATTAACACAAAAAACTGACATCTTATTACAAAGTAGTTCTGTAAACATTTCATGTAACTGACAGAGGAGGTTGAAAATTAGGAATAAAAATGTCGTGTGTGTATTGTGAATTGTATGTTTTCGCCTCCTAATATTATAACCCCAGCACGGGATTTTCGAAACAACGAATATTTCAATATAGGTTCTGACTCCTACATTCAATGTCAAAGAAGACGATATAGTCACGAAAGAAAAGTATTACGGGAACAAGCATCGTTTTCTTTTTTTTTAACAAAAAAGCTCATTGATAGACACTGATAGCTTGAACCTGTCTCTTGCAGTCCTTTAAACATATCACGGCTTAGGCATAGGTGAGTGTCTGGCCCATAAATATAAGGTAAATGCACAAAACAAAAAAGACACTAAATATTATGTTCCCGAAATACTTTTTTCGGTTTTTTTTACGCCGAGGGAAATTGTCCCTTACATATGCGAGGGACTTTCGACCCCACAGCACATGTTTGGCCATTAAATTAGAGTTAAGTAACTGAATAAATACTCCCAGACAGTACGCAATAAATATAGGTTCTACACAATAGAAAGGGAGATATATTCTCACTATATACCAGCATTATTCATGCCTGAATATTTTCAGTACATTATACATGTTATGTCAATGTCCACCTTCCGAAGATTTCAGGATTATTGTAACAATTACATTTTAACTATCTACTATACTTTTTATCCTTGTAGCGTTAACAAACAAGATTTTTTCAGTGTAACGTGCTTCTTTCTCTAATATTCAAGGTTATTTTTATTCTATGGGAATATATTAGAAATATTCCGTGTACTTTTTCACGATACCAAGTATTCTAATCCCGGGACAAGTTCCGGCATATTTCTAATTACCTAGGAATACTCCCGGAATATTAGGAATTAAAATGTAACAATCCTGGAATATCCTTCTTGCAAGCGAGTCATTTTAAACACATGCATAGAATGAGAAACGAAGTAGTTTAAAAACACGAAAATATTCGTATCATAGAACTTTTGACTTCTGCTCTGGGAAATACATTTTCAGAGAAAAACAAAGCAGAGTTTACTTCCATAATATTCACTGTTGCTCCACAGGGAATATACAACTGTCAGTTATCGGACGTTTTACTGCAATAATAATAATACTTATTCCTATAAGCATGACTTTGAACTTCCACGACGCATAGAAACTGCATCAGCTGTTATTGTTTATTTCATTTTTCCTGGACTTTTGTTATTTTGGATATTAGTGGGCACTAATTTGTCTATAAGTGATTGAATTAAGAACTTTTCGCGTGCATTTTGGTTTAAAGAACTTACAGAACGAAGCTGGCTATTTCCAAACATAAACTTAGTAATTCATGGCTTTTATATCTATGTGGCAAAATGGAGTAGAGGAAAAGTGCCGGAATTTGATGTACGTAAAGCAAACCAACATAGGTTCGAATCCTGTTCAAGCCAGGTTTTTTTACAAAGCGGTCTTGAAGAATCTAACCATCACTTCTCATAAAAAAATGGATAATATTTACAACTGTGGAATGAAGCACGAGTCATTATAGAGAGAAAGACGATTTACGAATGTTGGTTGGAAAAGTCCAAATTAAGTCTCAAGGGGGACAGTTAAGAGCACGACATTGATATGAAGTATCCATTTTCATGTTATTATTCGTAGAAACAAACACTATAGCATTTGTTAAGCACGTCTTGAGTAAAGTCGTCTGTGGAGTATCCCTATCGTGCTGGACTTCTACTTTGATAACCTGTGTTCGATTCCCCATCAGCCAGTTTCTTTTTCGTATACACTGAAGTATTCAAACAAAGATTCATCTTTGGACTGTGGAGAACTTAACGAAGTATCACTGGTCAGAATCCGAGTAAACAGGTGTGTGTGTGCTGTTTAGCATAATGATAATGTAGTTTTCATATTTTTCATTGAACTTTCTCTCTTCCTCTCTTTCTTGATTTATTGTTATCGTGTTTTCGCTGCTTCTTTCTCTTCTTTTACCTCTCCTTCTCTCTATTCATGTTTATTTCCTCTCTTAATTTACACACACTCTCTCTGTTTGTGCGTATTCCACAGCCAAATTCGGGTCACTTTCGATGACCCGGTGATAGGGACTGACCCAAACATGAGTGACCCGGTAACCCGATTGACCTGGTCTGGAAAATCTATTTAACTGGGAATTTTGACGTCGTATTTTTCGTGTTCTCGGGGTAACATCTCCGATTCTGGTCACCCCTGAAATAAACACTGTTCAAACGCAATTAAACAATTAAAATCTCTCCATTATCTTCCAGGTTATCAAATCACACATTGAATCACCGCGTCAGAATGCGTTCGAATCTTAAACCTGATGACTCAGTCCAAAACCTGCTCAGCATCCCCCGACAGTCGGGGCCCGTTTCAGCTCTGCCGGGTTTATTCCATGTGTGCGAATTGTTATAAACACCAGTTCATTAATGTTGTAATTATTAAAGCGTTATATTCACAATAGGTATAATCTAGAGTGGCATGTTTATATTAGTTTGGCAAAAAATTCGTTTCCATCCTATAATTTAATTTATCAACATAATATTATGTGTTCCCTTTTTCACTTTCGAAATGTGCAACACTAATGTCTGGTATGCCTATAGGAACATGCGAATATTGCTTTTGAACATTTGGAACTTTTCATTTTGATACAGTTTGGAATTATAATCTTGGCTCTTTCTGACAGAAATTAAGCAGAAAAATTATTATCCATTCATGTTCATTGTACGATCAATTTACATTACTAGTCCGGAATGGAAGATATGGACCACGGTATCTACATGATTTGTTACAATCAGTGATTCCGCCAGACCCCGGGCAACTGGGAGGGGGGGTCAGCCCCAAATCCTTGCGAATATCCCCAACTTTTACTTTATTTTCACGGTCAAAAGTTGACAGAAACATTGTAAAGCAACCTACACCCTCCCAATTTTGACTTTACACACGAAAATCTGAAAATCCTGGCGGAATTCATGATTATAATTTATTCCGAACCAGTACGTTCAAAGAGCCCCACCGAATTTGCAGCCGAACCACACACAAACAAATCATGTGTGTTACACTTTTGACGTTATCCTAAATGTCTCTACTGGAAATCATGAGTATTTAATCTGACCATCAACTTTGGTCGCAATATTGAAAGGGTCTAAATGAATTTTCAAGCGCCCTTTATATATTCGAATAGTCCTGAAAAACATATAAAATCCAAATGTCCCTTCTATCTTGCTGTTAGATTTGTGAGCACTGCACTTTATAATGTTAGGTTCTTTTTTACTACATTTAAGTTCCATATTTTTATCTGTACTCCATCTTCTTCTACTTCTTTTTTCCCATTCCCCCCCCCCCCCTCTCCCCCCCCCCCTCTAATTTCTCTGCTTTTGCCTGAAGGCACCCATCGGTTTCAATTTTTCATTGTGTGTTTAAATTTCTCCCTCCGTCAACTTACGTATGTTGTTTCGTCTCGCTTTTATTCTTTCATTTTATCGATAAAATTCGATATTAATACATGTCTATTTTGAAAAAAAAAAAGAAACAAAAAAAACCTACCGAAATAACGTGCTCATGATGTTTGCTGATTTTACTGGGTGTGACGAAGGAAGAAGAAAGAGCGGTCTGTTTACCAGACACGATTGTGGGATAAGAAGGTGTCATTTGGGTTGCCTAGCTGCACGGCGTTCGCTGTCGCAAGTTTTTTGATGCGAAGTGTACATTGCAGGCTTCAATTCTGCAAACCTACATCTCTTTTCCTACATAAAGAGAAGTGACAAAGAGGACGAATCAATAAATGTTAAATAGCGAGGAGAAAATATGATGACTTTACCATTATTTAATGTACTTTAAAGTGAATTAAAGTATGTCCTTATGTAATATAAGTGTCTTATGTGCTTTGTGTTATGTACTGTAATTGTAATTTTTAGATTTTTTTTAATTTTATAAATGTATTTAGAAAATTTTAGTGTTTTGTATTGTAATTGTTAATATTTATATTTTTTTAAAGTTTAAAAATGTATTTAGAAAACATTAAAGTTTTGTATTGTAATTTTGATTTTTTTTTTTTTAAATTTATCCCCTCTCGTATCCTTTATTTCGGAAATTTTAGTGTTTTGTATTGTGATTGGAATGGTAAATTTTTAGATTTTTTATTCTTGAAAACTTTACAAATAGAAAATTTTAGTGTTTGTAATTGTTAAAATTGTAAATCTATCACGGAACTGCAATGTGCCATTTATGTTATTATCAAAAGTAGAATCCAAAAACGGCTGAAGAACTAGGATTATTCTTAAATCTGCATAAAAACCATAAACGAAATGTTATAATAATATTGCAAATAATGAAATTCAAAAATGGTTTGTATCTTTTAGTGTAATTAACACTGAAAAACTCATTAACACTTCTTCTTCAGTGTAATTAACATATTGTCCACAAGTAGCATATACTAATTTAATTAAAATTGCTCGTTATACTTAATGTCTTTATTTTATTATTCTTTGTAAATAACCACATTATCAGAGTTAAATAATTATTATGTCGTTATTATTATTAACGGCTAGAAGACGGAGGAGAGTAATTTGTCATGATGTGAGGTAGGAAGGGGGAAACGACGGGAGTGGTGAGGGTGGATAGGCGAGGGCGCTGGAAATCATGGGTCTAGGGCGCTTAGACGTATAAATTCGGCCCTGAGGATATGCGATTTAGCCCAGAACATGAAACTATACGTCACAGTTTAGTTCTGCCTGGTTAACCCACTTACTCCAATCAAGAACATTGTTTCCGGCTAACAAAGATGGCTGCAGGCTCTGTAGTCTGATAACCAATCATGTGTGTCACCTTGGTCGATGCTCAGTTGTTTTTTTGGCTTCATTCCTTCACTGGGCATGCGATGCTCAACGTTCCTAGAAAGAGAGCAGTCCATCTTTAGTATTTTAAAAATAATCATTGGAGGCACATAAAACCCACTGGCATTTGTGCAACAAACAACCGTAGTGTTTACACCTCTTTCTGCACTGAAAATTGCTCTAATCTGACGCTTTCCCTTTTCTGCCAAAACTTTAGGAGCTTTCTTTGGACAGTTTGAAAGCCTGTTTCGTCCACATTAAAGATTCTGAACCCATTCAGCTTGTTTTCATCAATAACCTTCTCTAGGACGTCAAACAAATGGTAGTCACTCTCTTTGTTGAACCCTTTTACTCTGTGTACAGATATGTTATCCGTCTGCCTAAGACTAATTTTGGGGCTTCGTTTAATGCCTTGTTTACATTACTAGCACTTTACGATGGTAAAAATTATGGGTAAAACTAACTTGCGTTCACACTACCGAACTTAACTTGGTTATCGTGCTTGTTCTACCATTGTCTGTAAAGAAACAGGTTGAGGTTTCCGTGGTTGAGTTGAGAATCTGCTTGTTACACAGGAGAGGATTAAATTATAAAAAATGAACACAAATGAATTGATTGTAACGTCAAATTTTATAGATTAGTTCTGCCATCATTCTTTTATATTTTAAAAGTAGTAGGCACCACTATTATACTATATATTTCGATAAACAAAGAAATAAAGTCACGAAGTGGTTCGTGCCTAATAACTAACTTGCGTTTAGACAGTCGTTTCTAACGTTACAAGATAACCGTCGTAAGTTGAAGTTAGTTAAATTGAAAGGTACGTTTGAAGAAGGAAACAAATCCAAAAAGCTGTTTTGTGGGAAATTAACAAAAACGGTATAATATGTTTATTATTTATTGAAAGGAAACAATGTTGCTACTGAATGTTCAAAACGGTCTTTTGATACTGTCGTACTGCTCAGACAGTTTACAAGTATTGTATTTTTTCCTGTAGAGTTAAAAAAAATGGTGGATTTGTTTCCTTCTTCAAACTTATGGAAAAACGTCTGCACATTTTTAAGTGCTGAGACGTAAGAATGAAAAAATCGACCAGAAAATGAATAAAAACGCAATAGAAACCTTCAAATGCATGTTATTTACAAGAAATGTATGTACAATGAACTCGAAAGTTACAAGTAGGGGGCCTATGTAATAAATTCCATTTTTTTCCCGTCTACCCACTGACAGAAATTTCGCCTTACAAATGTGCAAAACTGCTTTTATTCCGTAACAGTGATAGCAATAGTTGCTATATGTAAACACCTGTTAACAATAGCAGTTTAAAATATCACTGTATGAAAACGTGTCTAAATGCGAGTTAGTTATTCCCGTCTGTGAAAAAGAAGTTTAAAACAATATTTTAGATTAACCTACTTACCTGTATCCTGTTACGTGTACAGTAGAGATACGGACAAAGGTAGTTTAGTTCCTACCATAACTGTTGTAAAACTATTCTATGTAATTATCGGAGCTTGGATTTACTGGTGGAGATGGAACAGTATATCAAAACACAATTAAACCAGGAAAGTATAAAGCGGTGGGTAGGGGTAAGCGTAATTCTTTCATGCTGAATTAGTATAACTTGCGACTAGCGACAGGAAGGCAAGATTTTTTTTAAGATCTTCTCGCAGGGCTGGGAAGCCAAGTGAAACACTTCCGGTAGGAATAGCCCACTCTCGCTTATCCTGAACGATAAGAAACAGCGAGAAGCGCTCAACCCGACAGCTGTAGTTTGGTCTTGTTGTCAAGACGTCCGAAAATTGATCTGAAGGTCCGGGGTTCAAACCCTGGCGTCGACTCTTTAAATATTTTTTTAAAAGACAAAGTTTCTTCGTTTTTTATGGAAATACACAAAAGGAAATTTAATAAAAGTTGTGATTTACAATTTTAAAAGATGCCACTAAAAACTAGGCTGTATATAAACCCACCAGGGTTGTGCAAGGGGGGAGGGTCAGAGTGCGTCCGAAGGGAGCTGGGCGGCGTCAGCCGCGGGGGGGGGGCACAGCCCCCTGTTAACGGTGGGCATACGCAAAAGTACTGTTTACTCAAAAGTTATGTTTAGGCAAAAGTTCTGTGGCGTACCGGAAGTGTTTCCATGTGTGCTCCGGAAGTTGCCAAAATGGCTGCCCAGCCCTGCGCGTCGAGCTGAGAAAAAATCTTGCGACATGAAGAACTGAGCCATCCTCGCACATTACTCCTTAACAGTAAATAGTACTTCCAAACAACTGCATCCACTTGACAATTTAGAGTATTGATAGCATGTTCGAAAGCTAATGCAAGTAACCCTGGATTGAAACCTGGTGTAGTTTTTTTTTTCTTAATGAAAATAACGTTTCTCTTTTTTATATGTATAAAGGAATTAGAAAATTTAATAAGATTAGTGGAGGTTAGATAAGTCAGGTACGGTATTATTTTTATTGTACGCAGGATTAACTTGAGTTTTCACAATGCACTCTAACTGTCACTAGTTACAAGTGCCATGTAGTAGTGTCTCAAATACAAGGAACTCCTATTAAGGCGGGATCATTCTCGAATAGGCGCATTACTCCTTCACCGTAAATGAGACTGACAGACAGTTTCCAATTATCAATTTAGTGGATTGGTAGCATGTCGGAAAGCTAATACGGAGAACCCAAGATCGAATCATACTGTGATTTTCTTTGTCTTTTTTAAAGTAAAAAAAAATATTTTTTTTCCATATATATATATACTGTATATTAGGTGTAGTAAAAAGTAATCCATTATTTTGCCAATAGATGGCTTCAGTGATCTGTATCTCGCGTTGTATAAGTCCGATCGGGTTCAACGAGATGGCGTTCAAACGATGAGATTGCGTACTACAAACACTGTTCAGATAGTTGTGATGAGTTGACTCAGTGTTGTGTGAGCGCGCGTCAAAATGGACACTAGCAAAGAGAAAATACGCTATATTTTACAGTTTTTCTTCGATAAAGGCGAAAACGCAAGCCAGGCGGCTGCAAATGTGAATAGTGTTTATGGTCTTGATACTGTAACAGACAATCACGCGCAATTTTGGTTTTTCTTCGATTCCGTTCCGGTAATTTTGACGTCAAAGATGTACCACGCACTGTAAGGCCAAGTGTCGAAAATGTCGATAAAATCATGGAAATTGTCGCGTCCGACCGTCATGTAAGCACTGTTTCGATTGACCAAGAGCTAAACATTGCACAAAAAACCGTGTGGAACCATTTGCATAAGGCTGGATACAAAAAGAAGCTTGATGTATGGGTGCCACACGAGTTAACGCAAAAAAACCTCATGGACCGAATTTCCATCTGCGAATCGCTGCTGAATCGCAACAAAAGCGACCCATTTCTGAAGCGGTTGCTGACTGGTGATGAAAAGTGGATCACTTACGACAACGTCACGCGAAAACGGTCGTGGTCAAAGCGCGGTGAGCCGGTGCAAACGGTGCCCAAGCCAGGATTGACGACCAGGAAGGTTTTGCTGTGTGTTTGGTGGGATTGGCAGGGAATTATCTACTATGAGCTGCTCCCCTACGGCCAAACCCTTAACTCGGAACTATACTGTCAACAATTGGACCGTCTGAAGGCAGCAATCGCCCAGAAGCGGCCAGCTTTGGCCAATAGGAGAGGCATTGTGTTCCACCAGGACAACTCCAGGCCACACACATCGATAGTGACTCGCCAGAAGCTCCGGGAGCTTGGTTGTTAGGTTCTTATGCATCCACCTTATAGTCCGGACCTGGCACCGAGTGATTACCATCTGTTCCTGTCCATGACGAACACGTTTGCTGGTGAAAAATTCGCTTCAAGAGAGGCTTGTGAAAATCGACTGTCTCAATTTTTTGCCAATAGGGACAAGGGCTTCTATGAGAGAGGCATCATGATATTACCTTCCAAATGGCAACACGTTATCGAACAAAACGGCGCATATGTGACCTAACTCGGATCATTCTAACTATGGTAAGTCAAGCTTTCAATGTGATGCAAAAATAATGAATTACTTTTTACTACACCAGATATATATAAACGCATTGAGCTCCTGCGTAGCCTAGTCAGTAGCGCGCTCGACTTCAGTGTGAGCGGTCCCGGGTTCAATTCCCGGTGTTGACCCAGCATCGTGAGAACAGTTGGGGAGCTCCTGTGCATAAAATACAGTGGCGATCACAGTGAGAGCTTCGGCTCTTCTCTCCCAACCCGTCTGGACAGCGTGGGAGCAGTAGACCAACTCCTCCCTTCGGGGAGAGGGCTCATCCAGTAGTGGATTGAATATGGCTATGATTTATTATTATTATTATATAAACGCATTAGGAAATTTAATAAAGTTAGTGACCAAGGGCAATTAGAAGTTTTGTAAAATCATTTATGGTGTTCTCTTTTATTGCACACGCGACTGAATCGTGTTTTCTCACACATTCGAAAATAGGACTTCTTGTTTTGAGACGCTAGTGGTCTTGTTCCCTTCTTCAAACTGACTAATATTTCCAAGGCCAGATAAATCATTCTATAACTAGCTATCGTTCTTTTCTTCTACCTTATTTTAAGCGCGTATAAATTGAGGTGTGTTTTTTAGTAAAAAAAACTAATTTCGATTTTTTAGCGTTTGTTCACTTCTTCAAATTGCTGGTTCATTTTTTCTAAACTATGTGAATTTTATGGACTTTTAATGTGCGTGTTGTTTTCACTGCCTCAAAGGAAGAAAAATGTATAATCGCAAGACCAGAGCTTTCCTTCGAAATTACAAAATAAAAAGGAATATCTCTTAAAAATAATAAAAAAAACTTTAGGTGAAGGAGTACCGAACCCGGGACCACTGAATCCCAAGTCCAATGCCTTACCCATTTTTTTATCATTTTATTAAATCTGAATTGGACTACAGAATCAGAATAAACGGAAAATATTACAAAAAACGTTAAATGCAAATAAAGTTATAAAACAAATTAAACAATAACATTTCAAAATAAAATATTTAAAATATAAATAAAATATAAACCACTTTAAAAATAAAATTATGCGATGTACTGGTGTCGAAAACGGAATCACTGCATTACAACTCCAACGCCTTATCCATTACTCCACGTACCCAACTATCACCCACAAACAGAAACACTAAGATAGTCGGGCCCCTCCAAGGAACGCCCCAGTGTGTGGATCACCACCATGATACCGTGATCCTCCGCATGATGTTAAGTAGGAACTACATTAAAGCATAGGTATAATGTATACTAGAGGTTTCTATCTACTCAAGACATTTACCACTACATCGGAGATAGAGATATAAGGTGAAAAAAGATGATAGGAAAGCGCGAAAAAAGATTTGTCTTTGATAGAGGGGGAAAAAAGCCGGTGATGCTGGTAAAAAAGACCTTTAATCGGTAATATTAACACCTGAATCCCAGATTGTTAGTACAGCAGATAAAAAACTCCACAAAACGGGAAGGGTGGAGAAAAACCCGCTGTCGGATACTGTTAGTAGGTATAAATTGGTATAAGGTTCTAATACTACAGATTGGTATGAGGTGCTATCACTACTAGGTGAGACAATTAGTAAGGTCGGTTTTACATGCTTACGCGCTCGCTGCCGCGTTGCCTGGAATGAAAAATGTTATTAGGACATCTAATATTGTTTAGTAATCTGAGTCAATGATTGTGGTAGTGAGGTTGTTAGTTAGTATGATGATGATGATTGATAGCTATTTTGCAGGAACTGCACGTCAATATATATACATATACAAAGTACAATAATAAAAAAGGGTTAATAAACAAATAAGAACAATAAAAGATTAATAGTGCTGCAAAAATGCAATGTCAGATTAAAAGAGTTAAAATTACATGAACTGTGTATATATGTTGGAGCTGCTGTGAAAGCATTGTGAGAAAGATTATTTCATATACTATGTACAGTCATCGATTACTAAACTCTATTACGGATTTTCTTTTTATATGGATTCTTCTTCAAGATATGTATAGCCCTATTATACTTGTATGGCATTTTAGGAGTGTAAGTCCCAAGTGCGCTTATTAGCTTGTTTGGATTATCTTGAGAAGCTAAATAAAAAGATTTGGTGAGATTTTTTATGTATTCTCTGATACTATGCAGCCCCATTTCTTTTTGCAGTCTGGCTACAGGAACGAATCTATTAATTCCTAGTATCAGTCTCATGGCTCGATATTGCACTCTTTTTAGTCTGTTGATATGGCATGTAGCTGCATGAGCCCATGAGGGGGCTGCATAAGTTATAATAGGTCGAACGAGCATTTTGTATAGTATAATTTTACTTGGTGTGTTAAGCGAAGGGGATTTAAACAATGCAGCAAGTTGAAACAGACGCCCGTGTGCCTTGCCTGCTTGTATTCTTGTGTGCTTCGCAAAACTTAGTAACCGATCTAAGGTAATATAACTCCCCTTCCTGGGGCTTTGATGAGAGGCTCATGCATTCCGCGACAAATTAATTTTCCAAACATTACGTATCGATTCGACATGAAAGACAATCCCCCTCCCCGGGACGGAATCCAGGGCTTTAGGGAGGTGGATTGCAGTGAGGTAGATAGCAACGAAAAGATTTGTGAAGATTCGGAAATATTATTAGGAATCGAAGTAAGAACCGTTCGGTGCCGCGCAAGGTATTGAAACATCGCTATTCGGCACTAACTTTTCATACCGGGATGTAGTCACATGATTGCCACCATCATTTCCCTTGTATCAAGAAGCCTAGTCAGAACAATGCAATGCTTCCCCCCTATCAGTCGCGGTTTCTGTATCGACGCCAAACATGAGCGTGCTCGGGATTTGAACCGAAGAAGCAGATGGTGGAAATTACGTGACACCTCCCTAAGGAATTACTTTAATGATGCATTGTTGTTTGGTTCTCTAACGCTGAAAAAAAATACTCTACGTTCCTATCCTGTACGACTTAGGAACACTACTACTGGAGTTACCTGGGATAGTGTTATCAACTTTTAAGAAAATGAAACAGTGGGCTTGGAACACATCAAATAAACTTTATATGATAATTAATAATAAAATAACTGGACAAAAGAAACCATACAGTAAAATGCCGGGTGGATGAGGTCCCTCGGCGGATTCGGCAGAAATTGAATTAAACTGACACCTGTTGCTTTGAAACATCTGACTTCAATTTAAAAGGTTACAAAGTTACAAGTGAGTTTGATGAACTGAACAGTTGGCACTCAATCGAATTTACAATATTCTTCTAGCCATCCCAAGTATTACCAAGCTGCTGCTATGATTGTTGTCTTTGCAAACAACTTAATAATAATCTTGCAACTTTACCAACGGATTGAACTGAAAACAACAGTTGATTACAATTTAGACGTGTTAAAAACACCAGCGGCTGCAACAACACACAAACACAAAAGAAAACAAAGTACATTTCTACTGTGCCGTCTGGAGCATTCAATATTATTTAAAATGATCCTACGTAAGACAACTATGTGTGAAATATTGAATGGATTAAGAACAACGTTAAACAGTGCTTGGCTAGAAGAGATTTTAGACATTTTACGGATCTGAAATACCTCTGTTTTATCATAATTTTTATATCACCCTTTTGGCAGTCACAAAAATGTACCGTTTTTCACTCATGAGTGTACTTCCTGCGGTTTCTTATTTATTTATTTATTTTAAAAATTTACCAAATTAAGCCTACGAGATACATGTGGAAAGAAGATTGGAGAATTTGCTAATGAATTGAAGCAGAGCGTGATTAAGAGATTGAGATTTGACAGTTGTGAGCTAGAAATATGAAAGGATAGCGGGAAGTGAACGGCATCTCAAGTACTAGCTGACTCTAGTTAAGTTTTGTGACCCAGTAAACACTGGAACCATAATGACAATAATGGCGGTTCTCAGCTGATAATCTGAGATCAACACAAATTATATCAACATTTAGGAAACCCTTTTACATTCATGTTCTAGCACATTTCTAGGTATACACATATCCTTAAGAACTAAAAATACATCTTAATAATAACATTCCTAAATACTACGTATGTCTGCAAATATTGGCCAACATTCGCTGCATTTCATAGAATAAATGAAAACAATCGCTTACATAGCGTAAAAGAATACGACACATCAAACGCGCCGATCAGCTGATATTTCGCTCCTCTTTGAGCAGATACGGATTCATTTTCCCTATTTCTCTCTTTTTTTCTCTTATTGGAAATAATGCTTGCTAGGGAATATCTGAACCTTTCCAAAGAAAAAAAATTTGTTCGAGATCTCATTTTGGGTCGGAACCCGGTTTGATAGCTGACACCATTAGTGCTGTGGGGACCACGCCCCTGAAATTCCGGGAACACTCCAGCTGAATTTTACGCTGGGGATAACAACAAATAAGAAAAGCACGATATTTACCATACTACGCTCGAGTTCCACACACTACAACAATAATAAACAATTTTATTTTACTAGCATGCACCAGATGCAAAATTTACAATAGTTGATGATTACGAAGTCATAATATTTACTATCCATGATCAAATAATCAATACTTGAACAAACAATTGTTCTATTGTGCGAGTTGTAACATCAGTTTGCTAAGTCTTCTTTTTATGCACGTTGGCAAGTGAATAACCCTTGGTTTGTTTGGTGGACAACTTTACAATTGTGCTTTGTATATGAGTTGTGAATTAAACGAAGAGTTTTTCTTAAACATATTAAAACACGGGAACATTAACATAAAGTGGACCGGATGTCCAGTTCCCTCACACTTGTCAATCTCAGCATACTCTGGAATGGGGATGAAAGCGTCATTAGGTTGAATTTATAGTACATTTCTGAGACAGCAAAGCTGTCGAAACCACAAAAGAAAAGTTCGGATTGCAATTGCTACGTATCTCTTCGCCGACAGTGAAACTTCACCGTTTGGAAATGCGGAGGGGAGTCGTAAACTGTGAACGACGGAATGTAAATATTGTGGAAAGTTCGCCCTCCATAGAAATACCACTGTTGCTACAGTCGGATGTTACATCTTCCAGCGACTTCTGGCCATACGATGAGGGCAACAATGAATTAAGGAAAATCTATTTCCTACCTGCCTTCCGGATCTGGATACCAGAACGTGACGACGGCGATGTGGGTTCAAGTCCCGCTGAGTGCTTGAGGCGAAATATCTTACTGCTTCTCCTGGCATCAATCGCAGTACACCTAGTTCTTTTACACATTCGCTACAAGCGTTCTTCATGATTAAAAAAATAAGTTTCGGTGATGAGAGAGAGAAAACGGGGTCGACATACACTCGGATTCGGGCCGCACTGGGGAAACTACTCGGCCATGGTCAACACTCAAAATCACAAAAAAACAAAGAGTTTTGATCGACTGTCTTCACGATCCCTTTACCACGCTGGCCTTCTTCGTACTCCGCGATTCTACTTTTCGTATTTCTGTTCTGCCCGTCTCCCCTCTCTCTCTCATCATCTTAAAAAAACGTAACTGGTGCAAAGGTCCCGTGGTATTTCCTTGCAGCCAAAATTGGGTAACGCCATCCCTCCATGAGCGATCGTAAACATGTCAGTGGGAGGCACTGGTCAGCTGTGTCCCTTCAAAACGAGGGTGGCCACTGGTGTCGCTCTGGAGACAAGAAACAGAGCAGACACAAGTGTGGGAGAATTCGCTTCATCTCATGTTGTCTTGGATTTTCTCACGAAGTGAAAATAACGTTAAAATAAAAGACTACCCAAGGCTGGATTTCGTGCAATTTGGTTTATTAATAATAATATGTTAGTTTCAAAATTTGCCTACCAAAATATATAAGAAAATATTTGAACCATTAAAACTTCGAATTATGCGGATTGTCACAGTAACACCTAAGTATTTAACTTGCTTAACCCAGTTTATCTTTGTTTTGTTTAACACGAGTTGCTTATCCGGTTTACGTCGTCTTTTAGTAAATTGTTGCTTTAAAACAATATTCTGGATAATCACCCAGTCCTTTCTGAGTGCTCTTTATATCAATTTCGTACACGAGTAACAGACGCTACTAAGTACGTAGTGTTCACACGCCTTGGTTGTCTTCTCTGCAGACAAGTCTCTGCCATTTTGTTCCGTTCTCCCAGCAGTTCTGTTTGTTTAGAAAACAGGAAACAATGTGTTTTACCATTAACAAGCTTCGGAGAAAAATAGCAGCTAAGCCAGTAACTGCTATTTTTCATCGGTTGTAGCAGTCATAGCAATTTATCCCATGTAGCAGTGAGAAATAGCTGCTACGCTAGTTTTGCCCATCTCTATTTCGCACCTATTTTTGAAGGCTTTACTAATGTTTTTTTGCTTTCTTTGTGTATTGTATAGATGCGCCATCCCTTCCAGATATCAAATCCGGCATAAAGTGGATTTTCACATTTTTGGCGTTTATTGCCTTCTTCAAACTGCAGATTCAATTTGAAACCAGCGTTAACGGTAACTACCGTTTACATTACTAAAATGAACTCGGGTTAACGTTAACTATGGTAAGATGGTAGTAATGTAAACAAGGTATAAGAAAACCATAATACCATTTTTTGCCAGCCATCCTCTTCTCTTTGTTAAAAAGGTTGCGTAAATGGGGGTTAGCTTCAAGAACCTCAAACGCTAGCTTCCGTACATCTGTTGGTGTCAGTCCAAACAAAGAAGCCTCGAATTGCAAAATAACTTGAACTAATTCTTCTTCTGCTTTCTCTGGTAAAGCAGTCTCCCTTCTACTGACCGCAACATTCACACCACGATCAACATTTCAAGCAACTTCTCCCCGAAAGTGTCGTAGAAGTGCGATGCTTAGTATTTAGTTCGCAACCCTTGCTTCCGACCACCCAGATTACCCCAACTTACACATTTCTCAAACCCACATCCACATACCTACATCGTACCATCAACTGCACAGTCTTATATATTGTCGTGTGATATATATATATATATATACTTCGTTACTTCAAAACAGATGTATGTGTAACAACTGTAACATATCCCTAGCGCAAGCCACATATGAAAAAGTGTTATGTTTGTTTTAACTTATTTAAATATTATAAGTGTTTGGTTTTCGTGTTATTTTGTAAAGTTTGAAACGAAAAGAAAAAAGATGTTTCAAAACTAACAATTTTCGGAACATAACAGAACGAGAATCAAACTTAAATATTACATGACTGCAATCTTGCAAATGACAGGGAAAATCATCTGAGAATGTTGTCAATAGATGCCAGCAGAATAACGCGTAAGTTCAAAAGTAATGTAACCAATTATCTTAACCAAACAGTATTAATCTATATCATGTAAATAAAGCAGTGGTATAGTTCCTATTTAACTGAACCAGTATAAATTACTGTTTTTATAGTACGCAAAATGTATTAAGTTCCAAATCTATAAACTTGTAATTATACGTAATAGCCTGTGAGATGCCGTCGCTATGAAACAATTTTTGCAAAGGTAGAATAAAGCGAAGTGTGGTACTGTCTTTAGGATTTTTTGAAAGCGTGTTCCCTTGGTCATTTATACACACGCTATAATTTAAAACCCCAGAATTTTGTGTTGCACAACGTTAAAATAGGTTGCTTTAGTACTGAAATAGTTTGTTGTGGTCTGGTAGGTAAGTCAATCAGCTACCAATAGACCTTTGTTTAAGTGTCATCAACAAAATTCCCTGATCTGCACAAAACATAAATTCTCTAGTAAACGTTACCATGTGAGTCAGTTCTGGGGTTAAAAGGATGTAAATACGTATTCATTCATTGTCTGACTATGTTAGAAAATGAACGTTCCCTCCATAAATAAAGACTTGTTTCTAAAATACAAGATATTAATACTTTTTAATATTTCATTGCCTTGAAATAGTTGTCCTTCGTACGAGCGCCAACCAATGGAAGAACAAGTCTGGTATAACAGCAATTTAAGGTTTACTGCAGGAGCGCATCTATGAGTGTCTAGCTTCAATCCTCGCAACCCGCAAATCTACAAAATACGTAAAAAAAAAAAATCTAAATCTTAGATAAGATATTACTTCATTATTAGTCTTCAGGGCGCTTTTATCACCGCAGAAATAGCGTGGAACCATAGTTTTGTCGTTTTATATTGAAGAATAATATAGTTTCTATCAGAACTTAAAGATAGGGCCAAAGAAAAGTATTCGTTGCAATATTTTTTTATCATTTTAGAGAAGACTAGATTGATTTCTAAGATTCAATATACACTCAACTCATGAGACTTTATTATTCTAGCGACATTAACTTTAACGCACACATTTATATTAAATTTCATAAGTGCGGATCGGCTACATTAAAAAAAAAATGTCAGAATAATACCTTGATAAATAGCTTCTCAAGCAAACATTTTATAGAGTAAGGTGGGTGATTTCGATCGTAAACATTTCCATCGCAAGAAGTTCTGTAATCTCGTGGGAAAATCATGCAACCTTATTTGGAGAGTGTAAGCAGGAACTGTAGAGAAATCCACGATTGTTCTTTCAGTCTTTTGACCTCAGAAGCCACTGCAAAGTAAAACTGGTGTCGGAGATCAACTTGTTGTATTATTACAAGCAGAAATAATTTGTTTTAAGACGTTAGGTACGGTACAAAGGGGAGTAATATATTTGAAAGTAGGCCTATCTCTGTGAAGAAGGCACATGGTCAAACATGATTGAAATCCGACCGCAGTGTTGCTAACATCGTTTTAGAAATCTTGTAACAATTTCGGATGATTCCGATCTACTTTTTCCAGGTGATTCCGATCGCGTTCAGTAAATAGATAATGTGATAATGATATATAATAACCACTGGCGTAACAGGCCGATAGGTCCTGAGCCTGCCCTAACGCCATCTGTCCGCGTTTGGTGGAACTGTGCCCATCTAAGTGATGGTTGTGTGGTCAGGCCACCTAACCACGAACACGAGTATCAGGGTCTTTCTAGACCGAGTGGCCATCACGTCTTTATTCACGTGACTCCCCAGTTTGCCTCACGACGCTGGGTGAAGGCCGAAAAGTGATACTCCATGCGGGAATTGAACCCTGGACCACGCGGACATGAGTCAAATGCTCTAACCACTAGAATATGGAGTCCCTAAATAGATAATGTGATTGCTCCCTTTAAACAGGACATGCCACCATACATATTACGTTCGGAAAATGCTTCTCTTTGTAGTTGGGAAAGTACAGAAACAAAACGGAAAAGTGTTAGAAGGAAGAAGGCGTGAAAGAAGCTCTTGAAGCAATAAGAGGTTGCATTAAGTTGAAGGCAGCTGTGAGGCGATTTCATCCCTACAACCACCTCCAAAATAGGTTTACAGAAGCGATGGACCATAAACAGAAAATTTTAAACAAAAACTGGGCTTATCCAGTTGAACAAGACACAGCTGAAGGTCTGCATCATCAGGTTGACTCAGCTCGGTTGTGTGTGGACTTACAAGGAAAGGTATCAGGAAAGATACATTTGCCTTTGCCGAGGTTCATGTAATCGCTAAGAGCCAGAGGTATAACTACTATGTCGTAAACCCCGCATTGGAGGGTCCCTTCCAAGGGGGGCCTTCACCCTTGCCTCTCAATGGGCCGAATCGACCTCCGGCCTTGGGTATTCTCATGCAGGGGTAGGGGCATAAAATGTAGTTACGTCTCTGCAATTTAGGTACAGTGCAATTTATGTTTATTCCAAATTCTGATCCACGATATGCTAAACGTGACAAATGAATTTAATTCCTAGATGACGGACGCGAATGATATCACGAGGACTGCGTAGGATCTAAGAAAAAAAAACGGGTGTCTTTATTTTATTTTTAGATTTATTGTTGGTCCATTTTGCTTCCTGTTAGTTTTCTTTTGTATGTTTAATGACAGAAATATGTTTTTAGTGAGAGACAAGTAGGAATGATCTTGTATATTCCTGTTTGTTCTTAGCGATCGGAATCACCCGGATCGATAACACATGTTCAGAAACATATACATATATTAGTACACTGTTACTCATTTCTGGATTTCTTTACGAACAGATGCAGGTATTCCAATATGGTAGTATTTTGTAAACAACACTAGTCGTCTACATCTGACACCCATTTATAACCGAAACGATCGGAATCACCCGCTTTTACTCTATTTACTTTGCTGAATTGGTCACTAGGTACATTTGAATAAACAATATTATGAAAATAGCTGGAAACTATAAATTTTAGAATAGATTAGTGATAGTTTTCTTCAAAGATTTCAAGAATATCTTCTAATGGAAGCGTTTATCTTAACTTTGTAATGTGTGCAGATGCTAAAGGATTTATTTGAACAAATGATTTATAGCATCAGGAAAGCGAAAACTGTAATGCAAATATATATATATATATATTTGAATACACGATTAATGTCTGTATGAGCTATAATACAATAAAGGTTTAATGTAGTTTTATGATATATTTTTCACAATTACGAGGATAATATATTCTTATGCAGTCTTCTCTCTTAGTTATTTACATTGTGCCACATTTGTATTAAAGCACATGATTCAAAGAAACTGGTAAGTTTAATTCAAAAAATCTAATATGAGTACTGATGTATTGTTACAATGACTTGAAGTATACCTACCACAAATAACTGCCAGTTCTACGTTTTAAAGTATGTCTTAGGCCAGGCACGTGCCCAGAATTTGGTTTGGGAGGGGTACGAGGTCCGTCTGGGTGTGAAAATAACGCAAAATGCATATCATTTTGCCAAAAATCACAGCCGGCCCTAAGCCAATCGGCTCTCTGTTCCCGATTTTCGATGCGTCCTCATAAACAGTAATTTAATTTTCCGAACCCATATAGTAGAACTAACTCATTTATTCACTGTTTTCAGCGAAAGAAAATCAACATTTTAAATGTACTTGTGAAACACAATAAAAATACCATTCAAGAGACGTTTTAAAATATCAATATAACTAAGTATTAAAATTACCAACATAAGGATTCTATTGATATTTTAAAAATTTTAATAATAAAAATTTGCTTCGAAAATTTGTAATAACTGAAGAAATAAACAGCTAAGAAAGTAAAATTAAATAAAGTAACATTAAAATAAAATCATAGTTTACGAAATTCTTGCGCTATATTATTTTACCCAATTCGATACACTAGCGCCCTAAATGGTTTGCGTCCCCAAAATTTTAGCGCAGTGTTCAGGGGAATAGTTAGAACACCCCTCGAGCCGGCCCTGCCAAAATGATACTAATCTGACCAAAAAAAAAATTGATTTGGCGTGGAGTGCTGACCCACAGAACCCCACCCTGGGTACGTCCCTGCCTTAGGCACAAGCATTTAAACAAACGAATTGAAACTTAAAATATCGTTCATCTTTGCAGGTCACCGCTTTTAACAGAATGGTGTCAAAAATTAAGTTGTTGCGTTGTATAAAACTTCATTCATAATAATTAACTTGGAACCTGAAATTCAGAAACGCTTTTCGTTGACAGCTTTAGAATATTTAAGAAATATTACATAATTGTTTTGACTCAGTATACTTAGAAAGAGTAACACTCTTAGCTTATTCCGTATTAATGAAATATAATAGTATATTAAATGATATTTAAAGTATGATATTTAGAGTTTTCATAAAGTTTTGTTTATTCGTATAAAAGTTCATTAATAATCAATAATTTTTGTCATAATTTAAAATAAATTTATTGAGTTACTACTTTATCACGGAATACTCATTATACATTCCTAACGAGCGAGTATTATCATTTCATATATTATTTAAAAGACGCGTAATTAAATTCTCAAATTGAAGGAAACTGATAATATTAACAGTGTTGGAATATTTAAGGAAATTAACATAATTTTTGACTCAGTGTGAATAAAGTATAATAATATTTTATACGATATTTTCAGAAAGTCATTGTCTGTATATATTTTCTTTCCTCATAGATCTGTACTTTAATAAATATAAATTTAAACATTGGAAACATTAGTTTCATTTCTTAAATTTATTTCTTAAGTGCAAGAAATACAGGAAACTCATTCCTAATTTTTGAGTATTACTTGATATATAAATCAAAATGTGTGTGAAATTTAGAACTGAAATTCGCTGAGTTCTTTTAGTAATTAATTAGGCTAACTCCCTTTTCGTATGCCATTCCAATGAAATATAATAATACTTTATAAGATATTTTCAATTTGCCAGTGTCTTCGTAAAAAAAATGTTATATATATATATGTTATATGTATATATATGATATATATATACCAATCAATGAATTTGACCATATTGGAAATTAAATTTACTACCTCCTCTCGAAATATTCATTATACATTCTAAATATGTGAATATTATCTTTTGATATGTAATTCAAACGAAGCGTAATTTAAAACTGAAATTGAAACAAGGTGAACATAACCGAATCTTTCGGATGCGACAGGTACGACATTCTTCAGGAATTAGTTGAGGCGCAAATACTGTGACCAAATGCACCCAACATGTAAAAAAAACCTCTACTAGGCTAAAGATGCCGCCTTACTGATTTGCAGTATATTCATTTTGCTTGCAATGGGATTTCTAATGTGAGAAGGAATATCTTCAATAGCTACTTGTTTTACATATACCTTCTCCACGCAGACCATAAACGATTTCTCAAGGACTTGATGAACGAAGAGAAAGATTGAGAAAAGAATATTCCATGGAAGTGATGATCTGTTTATGAGAACAATCCAGTGGCTTGCAAATGATAGACTCTCAATCACGTATGATCAACCATTTCAAAAATTGCATAATCTATGAACAATACAGATCAAGTATTTAGCAGAAACGTCGCTTTAGTACCTTGACTGCTTATTTCCCGCATAAACAAGAATAAAAATATGTCTGTAGCAGAACAGAATGTTTGTTTCTGAGTCTGAGTTACCTGCCTTATCTCACTTATTTTAACGTTCTCTTTACACATATTAGTAGTTGGGGATTCTTTTATTTCATTGCTTGATTCATGAAAACCATTTTTGGCCCAATTTACTGCAATCGTTTTTTAATGCTACTCTTGTGGATTACGCTTCGGTCAGGATGTTCCAGGACAACATGCTTTCATCCTCTCAGGCTTCTTGGTCAGTAAGGTTTATGTCTGGGCAACAAGGTGATATCTGATACTCTTTCTGTGATACGTGAACAACATAGAAAACCTTTAACAATCTATGATGAGTCCTCGAGTTATCGTATATGAAGACGAATTCTTCCCATAAATGTTGGTGATATGGTTTCGCTATAGATTGTAAGATGCTGTACACTGCAGCTTTGATATGCCCTGAATAATCAGTCTCACGTAATGTCACCCCAGACCTTACTGCTCTGCCATCTTGGGCCTCTGTTGGACGCTACTGCCTCCAAAAACATTGCCGATGAGCGTTCTATGTGACTGTTTGGCCACCTGTAACGTGTACCTTATGCCAAAAAGTACTGCATTTTTAAATAAAGACGTATAGATGTGATATTACACGTTTCCTTGATGTGAGACAGTGGTTACTACATGGTGAGCTGTTGATCTGTCCTACGATTATACAGATATCATAGGAACCAGCACAGACTAATTGGGTGTTGCGGAAAATTTCGTGTATTTGGGGTTGTTTTTTCTACAAACTCAATCTAACTCAACGAATTACTACGTTCGTATCGCGTGAATTACGGCATGTCAGTGTATTACAGCATTTGATGTTTTTATAATTATTTTTATTGCTTTCATAAAACAAGGATGATGGTAATTGCAGACATTGTGTAAATATGCAACTGGTTTTCATGAAAATATGTATGACTCTAATCAGAATTATCGGTCTGTTTCAGGATTCCATCCTTTTCTGGTTTTCCTGGAATAATTTTCAATCCGTGACCTTTAATACATTCAGATATTTGGTACTTCGTTTAATTTTTTTAAAGGCATGATCTGTTGGCACAGTTAAGATATGTGAGAAAGAATTGCAAAATCATTCGAAAAATCCTCGAGGAAAAGTAACCGCTTTTATGAAAGGTGGGTGCACCAAAGATTAATCTTTCAGCGAATCAATGAGACAACAAAAGAACTTGGCAACGACTGAGTCTTACCAACGAAAAGGCAATTTGGAACCATAATCGAATCCAAGATATATAGAGCAAAAGAGCATGACTCACAATATGAGGAACACAAATATGAAATTGACATCGTGATGATTCTCGTGGCCACCAGAAAAAAATATTTGCTAAATACTGTTTCGTAATGTGCTAAAGATCTAGCCTTTCTTACAGGTCTGTGCCATATTCAACCAGAATTTCTAAATATATATATTTTGAGAAATCTTTCCGGGTACGGAGATGTTCATAGAAGGTATTATAATCAATCTGGTGAAGCATTAAAGTGTCATGCATTATGTTATTAGTTTATTACCAATCCGTTTGAACTTTTGTGGAAGTATTTGTTTTACTCTGCGGGGAATAATGCTCTCAGACACTCACAAAACAAATACTTTATATACGTAGGTCTGTATTAGGTTTACCGAAAAATGGTGAGTTGGTTTCTTCACCATGTGAACTTATTACACACCAATTGCCACAGCAGAGACATTAATTATTACTTAAAAGAAGATGAAAGGTTGCTGATAAGGACATCATCTGCGCATTTAGCTTTTGTTTGTAAGTTTAATTAGATATAATACCACACCGATGAACGTGTATAACAGTTTGAGTCTTTCCCTTACCAGAAGAAAGCTGTCACCAATGAACCTCATCTGACGGCGTGATATGAGTTGACGCAATACCCACAATAGGAAACTTGAATAAGTACGGAGTAAGTTTACAAGTGGGTGTAACAAGAAGTATTCGTTTTTTTGTTGTTGTTTTTTTTTTTATAAGTGATATTTTTTTAGGTAAGATTTTGTAATATCAAGCTAAACTATAATTACAAGTTATTAGTCTTTTTCTGTTAAGATTTCTATTTTTAAATTACAGATACTTATTGGCTGTTGCAGTACGTGTAAGATTAGGTTTCTGTAAGATTAGGTAGGCCTATACGCGATGCATGAAATTCTTCTATGACTTGAGTATAAATTCCAATTGTGTGGATCGAAAAGCCAGAAACTGTATCTTAGAAATAAACTTATATTTTCATTGTATAATAATAATAAGCAACAATGAATGAAAAGTGTTGGTTTGGTATTGTTGAAATAATAATACAGGTAAACTTTATTACCAATAGTATAAAAAATATTATTCTTCAATCTGGATCAAAGAGATTAAAAGTTTTTCTGTCGGCGTTAAGATTCCTGAAGGGTTGTATAGATCTTATGGTAAACGATTGGTTTAGACACTTTCTTTTTTCAGTTACAGGACGATTTTGAGCTTTAACAAAATTTTATTAATGATAGAGTTACCATATTTTTGAGAAGCCGACCCCGGATACTTTAACCATGTCCATAAATATTGATAAATCGGTACTGGTACAGAACATCAAGAACATTACCAATATGTTTCAGTCTGAGAGTTAATTTTCTTGCCATCGTGTGTTTCTTGCTTTCCTTGCGATTTGAGCGAGTAGCCAATTGAAACACGTCTTTTATTGCGTATTTTATTGTAAGGTAAGTGTAACACCAAAATCGCAAGCAACGCAAGCTTTCATGAAACTCAGCTCTGAAGGATTGATTTTTGGCAAGCGTGCGTTGCTTGCGATTTGGGTTAGGAGCCAATTGAAATAATGCTTTATTCCGTGTTCTACGTGTGGCACGTGTTTCAATTGGCTACTCACCCAAATCGCAAGCTACGCACGCTTGCAAGAAAAGCAGCCCTGACTCCTTGCATACTATATAGTACAGTAAGACCTCGTGCATCCGGGCATCGAGTATCCGGTGTTTCTATTAGGGCTTATTTTGAAGCCCGCTTGCGTTGCTTGCGATTAGGGTGAGTAGCCAATTGAAACAAGTGTGACAACGCGTAATAAAACTACACCACGAAAACACGTGTTTCAATTGGCTACTCACCCTAATCGCAAGCAACGCAAGAGGACTTGAATATTAGCTCTTATACGTGCTGGCCAACTTTTCAAGAAACCTTCAAATTGTGGACCATACAAGACGCAATTTTCGCAGCGAGTGAGGCTTGGGACAACTTACCTCTTACCACTTTGGTGCGATCGTGGTCAAACATTTTAGGTGACGACGAGGACGACGAGTTGCCCGACGTATCTTCACAGGACAATGATATCGGAACTTACCCTGAGGTTGCCAAATTGATTGCCGATTTCGTAAATATTTGGAGGGATGATATGGCTCAGTGACTACAATGTGACGAAGACCTACGTGGGTACGAACAACTGGAAGATCAAGAAATTATCGACCAGGTTACCAACCACATTATGATGATAGGGACGATGATGCCATCATTCCGACAACCTCAATATCCGTACGGATGTTAGAAACATAGCTGCGTCTCAAAGAAACAACAAAAAATAACAGACTATTTCAGAGCCTAATTCAATATATACAATATGTGCTGTACTAGTATCATAAAAGTGTATAGAGCGTAAGTTGTCATTCACTATTTAGTACTGTCTTTTTATATTAAATATACCTCTGTTATTCGTGATTTTCGCCTATCCGTACACCCCTAAACATCCATTACCCCGGATACGCGAGGGTTTACTGTACGTTTTTCTCTGCTAAAGGAAAATTGCATATATTGTTGATCGTCGTTTCTCAATAATCGTTTACGCACAAAGCACAGAAAATAATTTCTTCGTTTTAACCTTTCTCGAGCCTTATTCAATGTAAACAAGTCACAAATGATTTTTTACTCGTAATTAAACAGAGATAAATCGATATTAAGTATTACCGCTAACGTATTTTGTTCATCATTATGAGAACCTGAGTCGAAAATTGATAATTTATTGAACCAACCTAAAATCCAGGACTTCTCTCGACCCCGGACGCCAGCTTGGGCGTAACATGAAATCCCGGACTGTCCAGGCTAAACCGGCTAAACCCGGACGTCTGGTAGTCGTAATTAATGAACCTTTAAATTGAAAATATATGACACTCAAAATATCCTTTAGAAATATAATGTAAAGGGTTTTACTAAAACGCTTCACAGAATTATTTATATCATATTCAGCCAAAATTTACAGTTGACCATAAGGTCTGTCCCCTGCCACTGTACCTCCGAAACAAATGGATGCTGAAACAGTTAGGTAGGGGTATTCCATTATTTTCAGAGACTAACAATTTTTCTTTCAAACTGTAAGGGGATAAAGCATTTGAAACGTCTTGATAAAATAATGATTTGGCGCAGCCCCGGGATCAATATATTATTGACCCTGTTTAAAAATGATGAGAGATCGAAGTCCCAAAATGACTGTTTTTTTTACCTTTTCTTGCTTGGGTTCTAAGAGATTAACAGAAGCGTGCGAGTTGGTCAGAGTTACCTTTTTTAACTAAAAGAAAAAAATGATGATCATGATAGGTGCTCTGCCCGAAGGCAGATCCTGACTCGAAGGTGCATGGGCAAGGTGAACCTATAGTGGTTTGTCATTTCCTTCCATAGGATGAAGATTACGTCCTAAGTATGGAATTTAAAGTTTAACGTGGGCTCCGAACCACTTATGTATCCACTGGAGCATCTTAAAATAATGGAATGCGTGTTTCGGCATTTTTTCATATTGCAGTTCGTTTCGGAAGTCCAGAGAATAGGGACATCATTTATGGAGGGGATAACATATCATGTTTCTCTTGGGAAGTCTAGAAGCGTGTGGGGCCTAATGCCTAAAAGGTATAGCACATAGCGTTGTTGGAGACATTATTGACACTCAGTACTCTTCTGTTTAACTCTCACAAGTCACAACCTGAGCAAAAGTAGTCACAAAATAGTACTTTTCGAACTATGTCTTCCCCCACCACCACCACCACCATTTTGAATTGGGGCAACATAGCGATCCCGGAGTTGGTCTACATTCTTGTTTCAATAATATCTTTCAAGCAATCCACCTACACCGTTTGGAGGGACTGTCAGGAGTGGAACTTGTAATATCGTAACCGAAAATGTTTGCTCCTCAAAATAATGAAATACGGGTTTCAGCGTTTTCTCATATTTTCATTCATTTCAGAGGTACAGGGATGGGAATAGACTTTACGAACACCCTATATAATTAATTCTTATAAATGTAAGCAGTTACTACAATGGTACCGTCGAATGTAAGAGTTACTTTATATCTAACTGTTGAACATTGGTTGTTCGAAGGTTGTACGGCAGACAACCCAACTTACTCTCAATAGAGGATGCCAGTGTGTGTGTGTGTGTATTTTTAAGTGCGTGTGTGTGTATATTAAAAGAAAACATTATTCTTTAGTGTGAGATATTAGCACTCTCTTATAGTATGTAACAGATACCTGTAATCAAAGATTGAAGAGGTAGCATTTGGTAAAACTTTATTTTGTATGGGCATTCTATTCTACGTAGTAACTTTTGACTTCAACCCGTCACGATTATATTCCTAAGACTCTGCTAGTTAAAATCCACAAACACGATGCCTCTGGTGGGATTCGAACCCGCGACCTTCCAATCACTGGTCTAACGACTCAGACCACACGGCCGCCTGGTCGGCAGAGCAGCATTTTAAATCGCGAGACTGTGAAACTAGCACCATTTTTATTTTACGTCTCCTAGGCTTTACTAGGCGAATCATTAGGAGAATCTAGAGAAACAATGTAACTTAAATTATCCAGTAGAAAACATCATTATCAAATACAAAGAAACGTAAATACAAGTACACGGTATCCCAGAATTAATTATACATTTCATTAACCATAACAGGTAAAGATATACTAGTTCCAGATTTTAGTTCAGTGGATTTACATTATTCGAGCGTAATAATCTGGAGATTGAAAGTGGTAAGTCCTTCTCGTTTGCTTAGGCTTTTCCATTTCTGAAAAATTACCAGCGCTTCAACCAAACCCAATATAGATAAACTGATGTCAAATGTGAGTTCAGAGAACTCCGTAAAACTTTGGTAAACTTTTATTTTTATATGGGTCAGTCTAGTAACTTTGGACTTCGGCCCGTCACGATTAACCTTTAGCTGTTAAAATCCACACCCATACCCTAGGCGGGACTCGAACAAGGGACCTTCGAGCCGATGGCCTATCGCCGCAGTCCGCTCGGCCACCCGACCGGCTCAGAGAACTCCGTATTTCGGCTGTTAATTATTTGATGATTTAAAAGCGGCAGATCCTTCTCAGTTGCTTAGCTCTCTTAAGTTTAGGAATACACGTTAGAGACTCACTAGAGAGACACACTGATGCCAGATTCGAATTTAGCAAATTTGAATTACCGGTTCTTTCATTATTGGTGGATTAAAGCGGCACTTCCTTCTGGTTGCCTTTCTCCAGTTTGGAAAACACTAACCCTTCAAGCAAACCAGCTCAAACACATATTTGGCCATTAGTTATCTGGTGACTAAAAGCGGTAGGCTTTTATCAGTGGCTTAGCTTTCTTAAGTTCAAGAATTGTTTTGAGCTGCCTCCATCTTAAATTTTGTGGTTAGAAGCGTTTGACTACAGAATCAAACTCAGCGACCTCCAGAATTCTCATACATAATATTTCACGACTTTTGAACAGTTTTTCAAAATGAAAAAATAAGAACTCTTGCCATCTTGGGTTTTGGAATTTGAGGGGGCATTTTGTATTTTCGAAACCATGAGAGGAAAATTTGGTCGTCCACTACGACTAAACTGAGAATACTTCAATTGAGGCTTAGAAAGTTCTTCCGATCTTTTATCCTGAAATGTTAGGTATTGTGCCGAATGATTATATCGGGCTAATATGCTACATGTTCTTTTCCTTTATGATGGAATTTCATGAAAACTGGACAGTTTTTCAAATCAAAACTCTTTTATGCTGGGGGTCATCTAGGATTATGGATTTCAAGACGCTACATTTAATTTTCTCAAGAATAAACACATTAAATTAAAAACTCAAGTCAACTTTAGTGTCATTTTAAACCCCCAAACATGAAATATGCCTGTTGAATTCACCGTTTCTTAACGTTTGTGTGCTACTGGGGTAGTGAGACACACATCCGTCGGAAAAGATCCGGAGCTAGGTTACAACCACAAGTCTACTAGCTCTCTACTGACAACTACGCTCCCACTTTGGAAACGCAAGATATTTTGGCGGCCAGAAAAACATGACAGCCATTCGATATCCTCCTTACTCAGCAGATTTCACCCCTGGTTAGTTGTTTTTGTTATTATTATTATTTTCCAAAATCAAATGGAACCTGGAGATACCTTACTTTGACACAGATAAATAGCAGTCACTGTTTGATCATTAAATAAAAAAAAAAAAAACTATCAGGGAGAGTTCGAACCATTATTGCAGAATCTGTTGGCACGGATCGACGAAGAAGAACCGTAGACGCTACTTTAAAGAGAATGGGAGCCTTATTTCGGTTAGGTAAGGTTAAAATTCGCTTGTTAATGTTGATACCATCTCGTATGTTGCAGCTTCTGATAATAGGAAGTGAGACCTTTTTGCGAGAAATGAGGGCGTGTGTGTGAATGCGTGAGCATAAGAAGAAGAAAAAGAAGACTTGTTCTGTATTGTATATAGACAATATTAATTCGCACATCTTCAGAATAAGAGCCTTTTGCGTTGAATCACTACACAAAGGACTCCATTTTGTGGACACAAGAAAGAATTTTTCAGAAACAACAATACACTTGATTGTTTGTAATGTCGTGAGAAACAATTTATTTGTTTTGCAAATATGAGTAGGAGGAAATGAGCATGAACCCACGTCCCACCATCTAACTTATCTGTAAGAAATGAGCATCATTTAAAACAGGAGAATGTAGGCCTACTCCTTCCTTGGGAAATCAATTGAAATCTTTCTTGGTTAAGAGATGTTAACTATGCTCTTCTGTGTGAAATGCAAACAATAGTAGGTGTCTGCTGATAATGGTTAACAGGATCTTCACACTCTGTTGTAGAATTTACTTGCAGTGAGAGAGAGAGAATATAATTTTGCTTCTTGTTTCTCGCTTTCTCAGCGTTTCCGCGACGCCTTTCAGTTTCAGCATCAAACTTAATTCCGAACAGAATGTTTTGAACGCTTATTGTATTGTCCCACTTCTTGTATGTCGAAAGAAGGTTTGAGGTGCGGGATGCGGAAGAAGCAATTACAGTCTTACATTTACACTTTTGTGAAAATAAACTATACAGGGTTAACAAAAATTAGGTGCAACCTTTGATATCAGTTCATTTCCGAGATACAGGGTTTCCAACTTGGACTCAGAAATCGACTCCTTGAAATGGTAAAAAAAAACAAAAAACAAATTTTTCTGAAAAATAAGAAACGATGCATTGAAGTTGTTAGTTTCGGAATATTGTTTGTATCAGCACGATGTATATTAGGAGTTAAAATGTGATGTGATCGAGTTGTCCCTATTGCCAACTTGTTATCACATGTTTACAAATGGTGCTAATCCATGGACGGCGCCATATGTAGGCCTTGGCCCACATACATTTTTGTTGGCCCACCCTATTCGAAGATTTTTACCAGTAGTGTCAACCGATGCTATTCATAAGGACGCGTGAACAACCAAATATTTTATAATCTACTACCGTCATCTGGGGTGACTTCGAACACTTAGTCGGTTTAGCTTTTGAATGTTGTTCATTGTTGTCGGAATGCTTCGAAGAAGTAAGAAAGCTTTAAAATATATTTTGTAGGCCTGTGGTTTCAAGGTACAATTGTTTTTCGGTCAATTGTTGCAGTGTGAGTGAAACAATCTGTCGTTCTTGTCTCGCGTCGTTGGTGGTGGCAAAATCTCTTTGTATAGAAGGGTTCGTGGGGTGGAAACGTAGGTTGAACGTCTAAATTCATAGACCTGTCTATTAAAAAAAAAACACCGATGTCACTTCTCTGTTAGCCGTTACCGGCGAGAGACAAAGTTTTTTTCATTGAAACTTTCATCGAAACGTGGGCCGACTTCGGACATGGTTCAAACATACAAGATGATTGTAGGAACGTGGCCTTATCAACATTATAACAATGAGAATCTGCAGAATGCTATTTGTTCTGCTTTTTCAGGGAAAATGACGATTAGACAAGCTGCCAGTTAATATCAGATTCCAAAAAGTACTCTCTTTGACAAGATTAAAAAGAAATATCCAGGCCATCGTATCGTGGGGGTTACAAATGTCTGACAGATGAGGAGGAAAGAAATGTTGTACGCGGGCTTTTGAAATGTGCTGAATGAAGTTTCCCATTTGGAACAACAGACCTGCAGCTCTTCTTAGTTAAGAGCTACCTGAATAGAACAGTAGTGTCTAAACATAGAATGCCCTATTAAGGCGGGGCCATTTTCGCGTAGGCGCATTAATCAGTAAATATTACTTCCGCGCAGTTGCTTTCAGTTGCCAATTTAGCGTATTGGTAGCATGTTGGAAAACTAATACAGAGAACCCGGAATCGAATCTTGCTGTGGTTTTGTTTAAATTTAGTGACCAAGGGCACGTGGAGGTTAGGTAAGTAAGGTACGGTATTTTTTTTATTGCACACTCGATTAACTCGTGTTTTTAAAAGCTTTTCGAAAATAGGATTTTCTGTATTTAGACGCTAGTGAATACACTGCCAGAATCGAAAAACGATTCAAGAATAAATTGCCCCGGACTCGAATGGTTGCAAATCTTTCGTTTGTTTAATGTTGTTTGTTTTTCTTTAATGTTGTGACTTGCAGCAGTATAGGTATTTCCTTTTGTGTCATGATTGTAACCTGTATCTGAACTTAATAAATACACGTACTGTAGTTGTTAACATAATGAACATATTAAATATAAAATAAACACATTAAAATTAATAAACACTTTAAATATATAACGCTATTCACTTTCAAATACACAGAAGACGGTATATAATAATTGAAATGTGTCCGATGACACCAGTGTTATCAGACACGTCGGAATAAACGGAAAATTCCTTGTGTCCGAATTCGCCAAACATTATGGGGCGACTTCGGACATTGTTTACTATTTTTTAAATCTTAGTTGAAATCATGTGTACGCTTTTTGTAGTATGCAAACTCATATGTAAGTCATAGGTATTTTAAAATAATTTTTTGGTTGTAGTACTATTAATATTACGACTGTAATTAAAAAAAATCTTTAAAAAGTGTCAGAAGTCAGCCCAGATGACGGTACTTTTTTGTTATTACTGCCCGATTGAAATTATATTTCAAGTTGAATTATTATATCTCCTATTGAGTCATTTAAAAATTGCTTTCCGTCAGGAAGAACTTTTGTAGCTGCCGCGCGTATGTTCATGGTATAGTCATTTCTTTCTCTGGAATACAGCGCAGACACTGATTCACCCTAGCTGCAGGATGTTTGGAATTTTTCGTACGAGAAGTATAGGCAGCTTAAGCTTTGTTAATGTGGATATTCTAATTTGAAGGGGGCAACAGAAAACAAAAGAAAACAGTGCGTCAAATAAAAACGGCATGGTCTACAGGTAAGTGTAAAAAGCAGAAGTAACGAATTTTGTTGCTTCACAAATCAGTGCCAGAGCTGATACCGGGACACTTTTGGTGACCCGATCCGAAACTTGACCCGATTGATCCGGTCTGGGAAACAACGTAGTTAACAGAATTCGTCGTCGTATATTTTACATATCTGGGGGTATCATCTCCGATCCTTGTCACCTCTGAATGAAATCCTGTTCAAAAACAAAGGAAATAATTAAAAAATATTTTTTGTCCTCCGGGTTACCGGGTCTAAATCTGGTCGACGAATCAGGCCGGGTCCTAAACCTAGACGCGGTGACCCGGTTCAAAACTTTGCCCGGTGATCCGTTTCAGCTCTAATTAGTGCCACCCACGCCGTGGACGTTAGCAGACATGGAAAACAGCTATTTCGCGAAAACAGTGGATGTACTGTGGTTGACAGGAACATAAGGCATTGCCCAGAGAGAACAAGATGTATTCAAGGAAGAGCAAGGTAATTAGAAATTCTCCACCACATGGTCCAACTGAGCTTTCCCCAAAAAATTTCGGTATGTACAATATATGAAAAAAGTGTCCTGAAAACGAATCTGGTGAGTATGCGTTTCATACCTTGAGCGTTATGAGATATGAGTACGTTTCATACCCCTGAGATATGACGTCATCAATATGGCGGTTATATAATATATACCTCTTATTTTGATCGTTTTACAATACTCGTGTTTGGTATCAAATTGAAGCTCTAGATGTTTGAAATTAAACTAAGTTAGTAATATAAACTATATGTATCACATTCTTGAGCGTACCGAAATATGACATTATTAATATGGCCGCCCTATAATACTACAGGTCTCTTATCAGGACATTGATCAACTCCACTAAATATAAATATACTTATGTTTGGAATAAAATGAAAGCCATATTGACTAGGAGTGCCTGGAGTTAATTTGATGAGTAATATGGTCCATATGTTTCCCATCCTTGAACATATCGAGATATGACGTCATCAATATGGCCGCCGTATAGTAACGCCATAAGCCACCTCTTATTAGGACGTTGATCAATTTCCACTAAATATACCAATGTTTGGTACCAAATGAACGCTATTTCCGTCCTATCGATTAGCGTTTAGTTGTTGCATATAATCTGAAGAATAAACCAGATCTCTCTCTCTCTCTTTCTTCCTCACTCACACACACAAATACACATCTTTTTCCTTATGGGGAAACGTACAGCATGAGGGTGACGTAGCTTCAAAGAAATGTCGGCTTCTTTATTATCTTTGTCGCGCTTCTTCTTTTGACTTTGGACTTCAGTTTAAATTTTTCAAATTCTTCTTGTCCTAAATCAGTACGAATAACCTCGATTTCTCCAGGAAAATTCAAATCCAAAGAGCAAAGTTACATTCACTTAGTTCGAGATGAATATCCGACGAATTTGGTTTTTAATATCTTATTTTGCTCTGAAAATCGTGGATCTTTCAGTCACGGAAAATGTTATTTCACGAAAAAGAGTATCTTCTATTTCACATGCGAAGCTCCTTAGAAGAATAGAATGGGTAATGATTTAAATCAAAAGTTTTGAATCATAATCTCAGAAATAACGATACGAGTGGGAAAGCGAGAGCATTTATTAGCGGTGGTTACGATCGCTAAATATAAACTCCAGAAAAGCTTCGTGTGCCGTATGCAATGCGGCGATAGCCGCAAAACGGAATTTTAGTGTATTGTAATACACGCAGGTTTCGTCATGCTGGTGTCTAGTAGCGTCTTCGAATCCCTTCTGCACGATTCATTTATAGCGTATATGTTCGCAGTTTCCCAAAACAATAGAAACATTTATTTATAGAACAGAAAAGAACTGAATAAAATAATTTGATTAAAAGATTGCATACAAACCTGAGAATAAAAGTAAAAATAACAGCAAAGAAACATGCCTTACGCAACGAAGACGTAAACCCGCACCTTCCCCTTGTCACACTTCGTAACGCAAGGTCGAAACCCCTCCCTCCCCCTTGCCGCGATACGTAATATGTGGACGACTCTAGAACAATCCACTCTATATTATTCCTTTAGATCATCTCCAAGCATCTAGAGCTTTCATTTGATACCAAGCATGGGTATATTTAGTTGAAGTTGATCAACATCCTAATGAGAGGTACACATTATAGTACGGCCATATTGATGACATCATATCTCGAAACGATCAAGGGTATGAAACGTATACTCATCAGATCCGCTTTCAGCGCACACTTTTTCCACAAGGAAACCATCAAAATATATTGTATATACCAAAATTTTGGGTTAAGGTACTTTGGCTCTGGACTACTTTCACAAGTTACGATAAAACAACTGAAAAGTTGAATTGTTAAGTATGAAATTTTGAAAGGGTGACAAACTTTTTGTTACAAAGTTGCTAATGGCATTTTACTTGCTTCAAAATACAAAATACAAAGTGTAAAGTTCAACTGTTAGCTACGCAATTTTAAAAGCAGGAATACATTTTTATTTTGTGTAAGTTATAAAGTACAAACTGAAAAGTGGGATAAACATTTTGTTAAAAGGTTGGAAATGATATTTTACTTTGTACAAGTTATAAACTGCAATTGAACAGTTAAGTTATAAGAAAACATTTTTAAAGCAAACAAACTTGTTTACAAAGTTGTGAACGATATCTTCTTTAGTGCAACTTATGAACAAACAATTTCTAAATATAAACTTTGTTTAAAGTAAGATAAGAGTTTTTCTTACAAAGTTAAGAATAACATTTTGTTTTGTATACTACAAAAAAACAAGGACGGTTATTGAAAAACTTAAAATCATTGTTAAAAAATTGTGAGTAACATTTTACTTTGTGGAAATTACTACTTGTAGTGATATTTACTTCGTTCAAGTTACAAACCATATTTCATTGCCTCCATGTTGAACGTATTCAAACTTTTCTTGTTACAAAGTTATAATCATATTAACGATTTTGTAAAGCTACAATAACACTTTTTTTATTCTTCGAAAACTTTTCTTGTTAGAAAAGTGTGAATGACATTTTGTACACTGATAAACAACACAAAACAGTTAATGCAAACTTAAAACTCGTTGTTACAAACTATGAATGATATTTTCTTTTGTAAAGTAAGACCACATGAAAAACTTTTTTGTAAAACTAAAAATGAAAACGGAAAGCTTTTGTAAAACTAAAACAAAAACGGAAAAGCTTTTTCTAAAACTAAAAACAAAAACGGAAAAAGTATTTTGTAAAACTAAAAACAAAAACGGGGAAAACTGTTTGTAAAACTAAAAACAAACAGGGAAATTCTTTTCATAAAACTTAAATAGAAAACGAGAAACCTTTCTGTAAATCTAAAAATGAAACGGGTAAGGTACAAGCAGAAAGTGTATGTAAATTTAAGTTATAAACAAAATATTTTAAAGTAAGACAAACTTTTTGTTATAAAGTTACGAATAGGATTTTACTTTGTGCAAGTTACAAACTACAAACTGTAAAGTTCAATTGCTAACTATGTAATTTTTAAAGCGGTATAAACTTTTTTGTAAAACAAAACAAGAATAGAAAAACTTCTGTAAAACTAATCACAGAAAACGGAAAAGCTTTTTGTTAAACAAACTTTTGTTACAAAGTTGAGAATGACATTTTACTTTGTTCCAGTTGTGAAATAGAAACTGAAAAGTTAATTTATGAAGAAAACTTTTCTAAAACTGTGACAAATTTTTGTTACAAGTTGCAAATAACGTTTTTCTTTGTGTAACTTAAAAGTTGTGAGTGACATTTTACTTTGTATAAGCTTCAAACTGCAAATTGTAAACTCTAGTTCTAACAAAACTTTTTTGTTACAAGCTGCAAATTATGTATACATTTTCTGTAAAGTTACAATGACATTTTTATTGTATGAAAACTTTTCTTGTTACAAAACTAGGAATCGAAGTTTGTAACGTGAACACGAAAACAGTTTTCTTTATAAAAGTTGAAATTGTGAATGACATTTTGTTCAGTGTGACAAAAACACGAAACAGTTTTTTGTTAAACTAAAAGTCATTGTTGCAAACTGAGATTGGCATTTTTACTTTGTGGAAGTTAAAAGTTGTGAGTGACATTTTACTTTGTACAAGTTACAATCTACAAAATGTAAATTAAGTTAAAACAAAATATTTTAAAGGCAAACTAAACTTATTAACTTGTTCATAATGTTTTGTGTAACTTCGGAATCACAAGCTTTAAGGAAACCAAAATTAAATTTCTTGTTCATATCATTGACGTTTCTTCATCTTATGAAACAACATTTATGTAAACGCACCATAAAAGTTTCTTCTGCAACAAAGTTTTTCGCTGTAAATTCAAACTTAGCAATGTTAGGCTGTTTATTAGTAGCGTATGAAATTTTTCATTTGTAGGATTTAACTGGATAGATTCTTTAGATTCAGTATGAGTTACATTATGATATATGAAGTAGGTCTTGGGTAAAATCTGAGTTTCATTTATTTATTTTTTGCACAATAACTTCACAAGGGATCCCTGCCGGAGATAGTGTTTGTTTCTGTGTGGGTTAGTGTGTGCAATCAAGAGAAAAATTTAGAACATTAATAGTTTGAATAATACATCTCCCAGGCCCAATACAATGTTCTTGTAATAAAAATAATACTGTATAGTACCAGGATGACCGGTCTGTCTATTCCAAATTGTCTTTATTAATTTACTTTAAATTTCATACCCCCAACCTAAAATAAAATGATCATCTGGTAATGAACTATTTAAATAAAATCAAAACGCATACTTAGAAATGTAGATAACCATGTAGTTTTAACCTTTTTTACCTAACGCACATTTTGTTTGTATTTAAATTACAAACAAGGTATTTGAAAGTATCATGATTTTATTAGAGTATAAGGTATAAACGTTTGCATTGAGGTGCAACGTTATTTGCAGTACAAGGTTCTTTAAAACTTGTATACTTAGTTTATGCATAACATGTCATCAACAACACTGGCATTTTTCACTTTAAGTCAGTATTTGAGTTGAATACAGTTTTTAAATGCACAGCCGCTAAGTTTCAGTGGCACGTGATAAATGCACGTATACACACTTACATTGAATTTTAGTATCTTTAAGGCAGGACATCCTTGTTCTGAAACATCTTTTACATTTTGCATTTGAAACAATTTACAAATCCACTCAGCTCTTTCAGGGCCTTTACAGTGAAACATAGCGTCTACTTCACATAAACAATTCAATATATGACGGATATGGGTTACAGTATACCCAATGGATAAGTTCCATATTAGGCCATAAAAATTCTGAATGAGCCATTCGGCTTGTTTTTTATATCTATGAGGTAAAGCAGTAACATCACATGGTAGTTTCACCATACTGTGAAATGTAGCAGCCGCATCGTATGCAACTATAAATAGATGAAATTCCCTCAATTAAGCAATAAATTCAGTGTGTTTCATCAAGGTTCTGCATTTTTAAAGAATGTATTTTGCGTAATGTTCACATGTCCTTAATGCAAAAAACAATTCATACTACTCATTCAACACTTTTGGGTTATTCACATGGGAGTGTAAATGTTTTGAAATCACAGTTGCTGCATTCCACACGCATATACACTCGTGTGTATTCTTTACAATGGATCCACTGCATAAAATGAAGTTGTCTTTCAAGTATGATTTAAAAGTTTCTAACATACACGTATCCAAAATGAACATATCACCAATACACAACGCACACAAAGCTATCTTAACAGCTCCAATACATATACAGTTCCACCAAATAAAAGGATAAACGAACAGTTCCAATATTTAAAATGTCTAATCCACATCAAAGACTTTTTGTCGCCGTCTCTAGGCAGTACTGTCCTTGGTCCGAAATGTTGCTTGTGCTTTCCACAATTGTGTGTTTAAAAATCCATGGATGCCCCCACGAAAGTTTTCATGCAACTCAACCCCCTCTGGGTGCTTCTCCCAATAAATTTTAAACAAAGTTTTCACAGTCTATGGCTCCCTCAGCACAACTTGGCACGTTCGTGAAAACAGTTTGCACTCCTATGGGTGAATATCAGCTAATAAATATCCAGCGCGATGGCCCATACAGAGATGATCTTGCTAGCTAGGACGATTTAAATAGCATCCAAGAACCAAAAGACATCGGTTAGCATCCCACTACTCAATCGCCGACCAAAGACATGCTTCATCCAGCAAGCATGGTGAACATTTACACGCTGCAACAGTTGCTTTCGGAATATCACCTGCGGCCTCCACTTCCTCTCCTACTGCAACTAATGCACGTTCGTCGATGTCTCCAAAAGATGCCATATCAACAACTGATGTTCTCGCAGCACATTACAATAAACTATGTCCTTTCTGCTTGAACAAGCTCATTGGATTCCTACGCGCTTTGTTTCACGCATTTCCCTACATTCGTTTTCCATGTGCATCTTGTGCATATGCTGCCGAAGGAATAAATTAAATTTCCAATCCGCTTCTGTTAGACTGGCTGCCTTTATTTTTTCATGGGCATGATTGTGTCTGTATGAGGTCATGCGTATTGTCGGTTTAGCATGTCTCCTGTATTGTGATACCGATAGTATTATCTATGTTAGACGGCTGGACGAAGCGCCCTTGCTATCTCTAGGTGATTACCTCGGTCAGTTGAAGGATGAACTGCCTCCAGGCTGGGAAATGTGTATATTCATTGCTGCTGGGCTGAAACACTATGCTTATGAGCTAAACTAGATAGCTACGTTTAATCTTGACCATGTGATTAAAATTCGTTGTATTGCCCTAAATCATCGAACACGAAAGAACATAACGTTTGAGGATATGTAAAATTTGGTAAGGAGAAAATATAAAAGTAAACTAATCTTTACTCCCAATCATAACCTTCGTAAACCAGACTACAATATTTATATGCAATAACGAAGAACTATATCCCGATTGTTCGGCACCTTTATTTGTAGTGATTTAGTCCATATTAGACGACAAACTCTGGATCCTGCTATTTCGACACCTTACTTTTGTAATAATCTGTGTATATGCAACGCCACTCCTGTATCACGGGAAAGTTAACACATTTTATTGCACTATATGTTGTTTATATGCAATGCTGAGCCGGATATCCTGTGCGCTATACCCCATTTTATTGCACTAATTTGTCTATATGAATTGACAACACTTGTCTGACTGCTCGACACCTGTATTCTGTATCTGTGTACGTTATTTGCATCACTTATGTGTAAATACTATATTTCGTACAATTGAACGGTGATTATACCAGGTCTTGTACCTGTTTATATTCCTATGTAGAGCTCCATGTAGTATGAAACCTAAGCACTGCATTTGTTACTTGCACAATAAACAACTTACTTCATGACAATCTTTGCGTTTTATGTTTAATCCTGCCCAAAGGCTAAAGTGTAGCTCCATGTACAAAGCCCTTGCTCCATAGCACATCGTATATTGCTTGGAGATCGTCGTCCTTGGCTATCATCTCTATATATGTGTGTATAAAGCTTGCTACTGGGATGTCTTGATCTACATGTAATTCTACAATTATATTATACAGGTAATAATATGTATCGAAAAAATCTAACGTCTCCAAATCTTCGTCTTTTAGATCATCCATTAAAAGGTTGCTACAATCATGACCATCACATTCTAGAGGAATGCCTGCGTAGCACTGAATACAGACCATATAACATGTCGGTCTCCATCGATCTATAGTTTGCAGAATACAATTCTCACTCACTTCTAACTCTGAACAGTTACAAACTGCCATCGTACTCGGCACTGGGTTCAATTCCTGTCGATGGACATGCTTTATAGAATTTGTCAGTCAATGACAGTGCTTTGTTTCAATCGATCGTGTAAAATAACTATCCAATAAAATCAGGGAACGGCAATTGATTCCAGGCTATTTGAACAACTCGGAAAGAGGTTGCACATTATGTATATTTATTCAATTTGTTTGCGATCCTATCACTTTACATTCATAGAGGATGTGCTTGACCGTTGGTACTGCTGCAGAGTCAACGAACTGTTATTTACCATCATCAAGTGACTTACTTATTAGTGGAAACTATTTGCGCAACCATTTTGTTAATATGTTCATTCCTTACCAATCACTGCAAAAGATCGATCATAGGGATGTCATTTTCAATCTCATTGCTTGTCCAGTTCCCAATTTATATACTCTACTTGTGTGGTATTGCATCTGTAAAGCTATGTTGTCATCAGTGTCTGCTTGCAATGGCAAATTACTAATCATTGCCCTACCAATCGAATAACCAAGCTCCTTTAACAACTTGCTCCTCGATCCAGCCAATGAGTGACATTATGTCTGTTTATCATGTTACGGTGCTCGTTCTATACAACGGTGATGTTCTGTACATCCTGTTCGATCTGTGTGCTAACCAGTCTACCAAAAACCTACCTATAGATACCTAATACCTCTAACGTATGTTGTATATCCAACAGGTGTATATTTAGTATATAGTCGGTTGACTGTATACGTGAAGGCCTACGGAGTTGCGTATGAGTGTATTTCCACCAATGCTACCTATTTTCTATGTGAATGACACGTCGAAATGTCATTACCGTGTTCCATCATTGGTCCTAACTCTGATTTCGCATATTCAAACGCAGTACAGTCCGTTGTGTACTGGTATTACGTAACTAACAACTACGCGGTATATTTAAAGATTCAGTTTATTCCCATCACTATTCTGTATGACTTTTGTAGGTGTGTCATATATTATGATTGTAGTGTATATCATCAGTAACTCTATTGGACAAGACAGACCATCCAAAGCTTTAATAATGGGAGGGAGTAATATTGGCGTCTCGTTCCGGTTGCATCATAATATGCAGCATCCTAGGGTTTGATACGTCGCCATTGGCCTCTTGTTATTCATTTTCTTGTTCGCCGCTTTATCACTATTGTTATTATCCTTGCTTTAATTATTATTATTATCTTAATTGATATTTGGAATTCTCAGAGCGTGGGTACATGAAGTGCCTTAATTATTATACCGCAATTTCCTTCATTACAATGGTTATTTCCCAGTTCTGTGGTGTACGGTGATTGTTATTGGTCATTTCGTCTTGTATCGGGTACAGATGAAATGCAGCAATGGCACAATGACAGCGAAAATGAGTGCAAACCAAGATATCAGAACTGCTCGTTCTATATTCCATATCTATAACGTTCAATCGACATGTTGGGTTTTTTATTCTGGGGGTTAGACAGCCCGCATTACGTTGTAGTGCTTTTATTCATATTTTCTCTACATCTGCGTTTGAATTTTCGGAATCGGTTAATAAATAACGAAGATACCAAAATTAAAAATTTGGGGAATTTTTCCCAGGTTTATTTTTGGGTTTTATTAATTTTGCGTAGAGTCAAAAAGGTATTAGAATGTTATGTAGATTACGGTTGTATTTTTTTATTTTGTCATTCTCTGCTGAAAAACTTTTGACTTAGTGCCAACTCCGTGTACTTTAGCGCTAACGCGCCATATTCTTTAATAACAGAGTTAACGCATTGAAATTTAGGCAAATGAAATTGACCACTTTAAGTTTTATTAGAGTATATATATGACTTTATAGAGCTGGTGGGTTGGCAACACTGCTTCCTTGCTGTGTACGTGGGTTTTCGATGTTCTGTACTAAGGTAACTATATACCTTCAAATGGCTGCGTATGAATCCTACATGAACGTATGTGTTCCGAGCGACTGCAGCTCTCTTCTGGTGGTGGATATTAGAAGCTCATACAAGGCCAGAGATGGACACAATCGATAAGCAACGAACACAGCCGACGTAAAACCTCCCCTCCACTACCTCAACCCTACTCTCTAAAACTGTTTCTGTTCTCTCATTTTTTAAAAAAAATCTTGAAACTCTTTGTAAAATTGGAGTCCTCTTTCCCCATCCTCCCTTTCAACTCTGTGTAGACAAGCCATCTCTACTAATGCTATTATATATAAACTATGGCTGCGATTCTTTGTGTCAAGTTTCCTCCAGATGCTAATTCGAATACCTACACACACACCCTAGTACAAATCTGTGTGCCTGTGTTTCTTTCATTTGCCCAGGGTTTGTCAAAGGTACTACTATTGCATACAAAAGCATTAAAAAAGTGGAAAAAGAAAGAAAAATTAAAGGAAGAAAGGTTTCCCCTTGCAACACCCGCACCTCTCCTCAACCACTTGCCGTCTAAGGTGAACTAACATTCCTATAAATGGAAATTGGAAAGACCTCTTACCAGTTCCCTCAATATAAATGGCTCAGCATCCTTCGAGCAAAGAAAAAAACAACAGACCAAGGAGTCGTATAGCATATACTCAAGATAAATAACAAGAGGAAAGATGAAGCTAAAAGGCAATGGAAAAGATTGGTCCTTCTTTTTACTCTTTTCCATTCCGTCAGTTTAAAGACGATTAACTGAACAAAAAATGTTTAGGTCAGTATCAGAAGTCTAATTTAACATGTACTTGCAACTCACTAATGACATAAATGCATTACACTACATTTATTCTCTGTCCTCAAATTAGTTTCGGGAAATACAATAATCAAAGTATTCGACAATCCGAATCCCAATATGGCCGCTCGTTACATATAGCGCGGACAGTCAATTGAATACAGCCGCGTGATACCAAAACACTAATCGTAACGACAATAAACAGAACCTATCGCAAGAAGGTATGGAATAACGCAATTGCCAGTCGATCATCCATATTAAAGGGTGTATTAGAAATGCAATATGTGTTCCAATTGGGAAATAGTAACATATAACTAATTACATTACCATAAGAGCAATACTCGCAAGCCATAGCCAGTAATAACAGTAAATGTATATCATATGACCCTAAATACTAAGCATATGTACTGTAAAAGCAAATGTATCAGCATTTATGTCGTATCATGGCTCGACATGGTTTCTGTGATAGTTGCAAGGCGCACGAACATCCATTAATTAGTGCATTCAGCAATTAGTGCTGATCTATGCATACATATGCCACAAATTACTCTTTCACACCTGAAACATCATAGGCTTTCTCTCTCTCTCTCTCTCTCTCTCTCTCTCTCTCTCTCTCTCTCTCT